>PVLD010000148.1:314311-365810 GCA_004027595.1 Dinomys branickii | reverse complement strand
ATTCGTATTTCCAGAGCAGAAGATGCCATCGGCCTCTTCCATGGCATCAGACAGAAGCCTGAATCGTTTAAGGGCTTGATTTGTGGTAGGACCAGGGGGCTTAGGTTTTGAGAACCTTTTACATTTTAAAAGAATATGTTAAAATAATTGAAAGCAGAAGGAACTGTGCTCTCCTAGTGCAGAGCACATGAAAAACTTAGGCTTAGAGTGCTAAAGTGAGAATTAGTACTTGGCTCCTTAAAAAAAGTTCCCTTTTTTGTCAGTTTCTGCCACCACTTCCAGTTGTCTCTTAAATACTTGGCACCACTGGAGAGTTTCACAGCAAGGAAAGCAGCTTTAAAAAATATCAGCCATCTTTTATAACTTATACTTTTAAAAAATTATTATATTTTAGGGTTTTCATAAAAGAGACAGATGAGAAATGTGTTTCTGTCTTTCCTGCCAGATTACTTTGAACTACATGAAAATTCTGGGTTTATAAGTCTGGTTTTGAAAAGAACAGCCCTCTGAACAAGGGTGCAGAAGGTGGTTTGGTTGTATTATTATTTACATAGATTTTGTCCCTGGTCACCATCCTGCTGTACCTTTCACATTGCACCGAGGGGATCTTCGATTTAGGAAATGATCTAGCCCAGCTAGTCAGTGCAGGAAAAGAAGGAAGCCCTTGCTGGTGGGAGGCCTTGCTTCCCTCCACCCATGCCTGTGATTGCCTGGCTTTGTGGACCGAGATTGGGGTGGAGGACAGAAGAAGAAGGTGCAAGGGAATGGGGACAAGACGAGGTGTGGGAACACAGTTGTCCCTATGTTGTCCTGGCCGACTAGTGGCTCCCACAGCTGTTCTGAGACAGCGGGTATATGGGCTTAGAAGAACACAGGTGACAAAATCAGAAGTCAGTTACCTTATGGGAGTCTGTAAAGTATTTTCTGGAATGTGACTTTTCAGTAAAACCCAGAATCTGCTCTTTCCTCCTCTAGTGGCAGCGGCAGTCACTTTCTGGGCGTGTGGCTTTTCCTCCTGCAGTGAGGTTTGCCTCTTTGCCCGCCTTCTCAGGGTGGGAGGCTCTGTGGATGGAGGTGTGCTGGAGGCCCGGCCACTGCTGGTGCCTGCACTGTCTCGAAGTCATGGCATGGACTCTGAGCTCCGGGTTTTCTTTTTTTCCTGAAAGTTCATGTTCAGAGTGTTCGGCTTTGGTCAAGAAACTTGAGAAAGTGCTGGAGTCAAGGAGAGCATTTTCAAGTGTATTAGCTGATTTGATTTTTACCACTTGGAGCTCTAAGGACAACATGATTCCTTCAGAAATGTTAATGGTGACCAAAGGGTTTACATCATATCTTCTATCCCCCTCGCAGGGATATTTTTGGAAATCCTTGAGGTTGAAACAGAATATATGGTAGGATTTGAGGCGAAATGGAATCCAAGACTCATTATTCCATCAGCTTTCACGCGCTCATAGAGAAGAGTAGCAAGGTAAGTCCGTACCCAAGGGAGCCTTCCGCAGCACAGCGGACACTCTATAAAAGGCCACTGAGCACAGCCCTTCATCCAGCATGGCCAAGAAAGATGAACTTAAAATAAGTAAGACCCAAAGGAAAAGAACTTTGCAGAAGAACTTGAGTTCCTGGAGAGCGGTGGAGTTTTGGTTAACACAAGCGTAGTGTATATTAAGGACTTTCTCAGTTCATGTTCCTCCCTTTTAAACAATTCATGCATGTTAGTGTGTTGTAGAATCCCAAGAGCTAGAAGCAATCTCTAGTATTTAATTTCATGTGGAAATTTACAAAGTGAAGGATACTAAGTCAGCTTTGGAGAAGATTAGCAGTAAGGATAAAATGTGTCTGAAGCAGACGGATTTGTAGTTTCTAACAAAACTAGCATCATTTCTCAAGATAAGCCTGGACCTGTTTGCACAGCTTGCTTCTTTAGGTCTCTCAAGTGTGTATGGCACCTCTTGCTCTGAGATGTTGGAGGAAAAGGGCAGGATTTACATATATAGTATAAATTATTGATATTACCAAATGTGTTTAAATTTGCATCAATTACAAGTGTTCAGTGCTGCCAAAGGTCCAGTAGACTAATAACATTTGAATTCTACAGTCGGAATGAATTCAGTTTTTCTTTTAAAGAGGTTTGTCAGTGTATCATAAATATTTTAAAGGTATATAACCTTTTAGTTTACACTTCTGCTCTTTTTCTGAGGAATAATCAGATATCCACACAATCTTTTATTTACGAAGTGTGTTCATCATAAAATTCATGAAGATGAGTGAAAGGAGAACCTTTGGGCTGTTTCCAGTATATAGGAATAGTTAAACAAAGTATAATAGAGTCATGCAATAAAATGTTTTCATAGCTTTCAAAAATGACACATGCTGAAAGTTTTTAATTAAATAAAAAAATTTTTTAAATGTTAAGTGAAAAACTAAAACCAAAACCTAGACAACTTTGGATTATTAGGAGTGGCAGTAGCTCTTGAAGCTCCAGGTTGCTTTTACCTCCCTGGTGAGCTGGTGTGTCTTCATCTTCTGACAGTGACTTTGTAATTCATTTAAATCAGCAGTCATTCCTTTCCCAGCTACTGCACCAAAGGTTGAGCTGAGTGCTGAGGTTCAAAGGCAAATAGCCTGATAACTGTAGAACTTGACTATGAGTGTTGAGTGTGATATTTACTCATAAGTGTTTACTGCTAAGCTATAGCATTCTAGCCAAATATCACAGCCTAGATTTCTTTCCTGTCTGAAAGGCTGTGTTTGCTTTAGGAATCAAGGTGGTGCAAATCAAAGTTCAGCAGAAAAGAAGACAGCAAATAAAATTACCTTAGGAAATCTGAAGTGAATCACTTGTTGTGAACAATTTCAGTGTGCATATTTGAGCGGAAGCGATAGATCCTACAAATGGGGTTTGGAAGTAGTTTGCTATACTTCCAGATCTTTTACCCACATTTCTCCCTTCTGTGCGCGCCTAAAGACTGAGGCTGGTTTGTCTTAGTCTTTGCTCTTAACTGGTACTTGGTGTGTGAGCCCCATTAAATTGAGAATTCCTCAGAGCCAGGTACCAAAACTGACTCATCTTTTACTCCTCTTCTACCTGGCTTTTAATAGTGCCTGGCAAATAGTGGGTACTTAATAAATGTTTGGAAAGATGAATTACTGGTCTATTTGTTAGTTAACTGCTGTAGTATTGAATAGATGGATTTTAAAAAGGGTTAGAAATCAAGAAACTTGCAAAAGTCATGGACTTCCCAGGGGTATCACTCTTCTGAGGGTGATATTTTAGAAGAATATTTACTTCTTTTTCACAAGCTGGTGAAGGTAATAGTATTCCTTACCTACTACCTCAGAAGGACTTAACAATTTGAGACTAATTATAAAGCAACATAAGCTCCTTGGAAGGAAAGTGCTAAACATAGGAAAGTGCATATCTGAATTGGAAATTTGGTTATTTTTAACTCCAGTGGGAGTTCAATGGCAAATGAAGAGTGAAAAAGGGCTTAAGATTTAGATGAAAACATGCTGTAAAAAGAATATGAGGTATATGTGTGATGATTATAAAAAGCTTCAAATTAGTCAGCCTGGTAGAATATAAACATGAGAATTACTATATATGCAAGTGTGTGTATATAAATGTAGACATTATACATACAGGTACACATATATGCAGCTGCTGCATGGTGTCCATGGGGGAGTGGTTCTGGGACACCTTTGGGTACCGAAATCTGCAGCTGCTCAAGTCCTTTATATAAAATGGTGTAATATTTGCATATAATGTGCACGTCTTCCAATATACTTCAAATCCTCTTCTGATTACTTGCACCTCACAGCCAACCCAAATGCTGTGTCAGTAGCTGTACTGTAATGTTCAGGGGATAACGGTGAGAAAAAGAAATCTGTACAGGTGCAATTTAAAGAACTACTTTGCTTGAATCTGTGGCTTTGGAGGTAGCGGATACGAGGGTCACCCATATTCACGGACAAAGTTTATCAATGAATCTCATTTCAGAACCAATATACTGCTGTGATGATTAATAAAAATGTTATCCAAAAATCAGTACAGCTGGGGACAGTAGCATGTACTGTCTGTCATCCTGGTTACCCAGGAAGCTGAGGCAGGAGGGTGGTGAGTTTAATACCAGCCTGGGCAATGTAGTGAGACCCTGTCTCAAAAAAGCCCTAGAAAATACAACGATGACAAAAACATCCACACATATTCGCTGGGTCTTAAATTCCACATATTATACTAATCTCTGGGACCACCACAGCCCAAGGTTTTATATTTTTTAGTGACGCAGCACACACACATGTATGCACACCCATGCACACACATGCAGGCACATGCTGCAGGGTTCTCAGCCAGTGTTTTGAAGCAGGGCTATAGTACTGATGATTTCAGACTCTCTGTAGTCATTGAAAACTCCTGCACTGCCAGGCATGGGGCAGGAAGCAAAGCCTCATATAATAAGAGTTCTTATACTATAAACAAAACATCTGGTGCTGGAAGGTGACAGGTATCCTCCCCTGCACCTACAACTTCAGCAGCCTCTCTGTCCTGTATAATAAAGTCCAGGAGCATGCCTTCAGCCGTGCAGTGTGTTTTCACTTTCCCATGGTACGAGGTGCTCAGTGTCACATGCCCCTAGTGCTGTTGCCTCGCCACCCCAGAGCCCTACCTCTGGGTCCTGCACAATAGGGTGCCAGTGGCTACTTGCGTGGTGCCAAGACTCTTGGCCTGTTGTCTTGTGAACTACTGACTGTGACTGATAGAAAGTTGTGGTCATTCTCACTGTGGTGTGTTGCTGTGGCCAGTGCTGGAGCTTCAGTGTGAGTCCAGGCTCTGTGGCCTTCCCCCTGCTGAGTGCACCCTTCATCTCTCCCTGCGTGAGCAAATCCTACCCATTCTGCCAGTTTGTATGGAGGTTCTTCCCTAAATCTTCGCTCTCTAGCTCTGTGACTACACACATTCTAGAAGTGTCCTTCACCTTCCATGGTATATTATTGTTAGAGGTTTCTTTTTTTTTTTTTTTGGCCTGGGGATTGAACCCAAAGTTTTCTCACTGAGCCCTTTGAAAATTTTTATTATGAGATGGAGTCTCGATAAGTCAGTAGGCTTAAACTTGTGATGCTCCTGCCTCAGCCTTCCAGAGTGCTAGGATCACAGACATAAGTCACATACCTTGCTGTTGTTACAGTAATTTTACATTATGGTCTCATCTTTTCCACTGGCTCACAAGCCAAATATAAAGAGTGATGTATGTGTGTTCCACTGATTTTTGTTGATTAGCTGCGGCATGCCTGGTATCCTGCTACGTCTTCCTGTGCAGTGGTCCCCTTAGGTAGTACTCCCGGAACTGCTGGCTGGAAGAAAGTTGTCAGCATCTGCATTTTGCAGAGGGGCAGAGTGGGTGAGATCATAGTCATGACTTGTCCTGTGAGAGTCTTACCCTAGGTCTGGAGCTCCCCTGCCGCATGCAGGAGCCTTGTGGAGCCCTCTGTGTGGCAAGTGTCTTGCATCTCGGAAGCATGCCAGGGCTCTGCCACAGGAGGAGACAAGGGTTCTCTTAGCAGCCACTGAAAGGGAGATGGGAGAGGCCCTGGGAAGCTGCCCTAGTATTTCGTGTATTCAACACTTGACTGACCTCTTCGGCTTCCTCGAGACCCGGACTCACCTCCCCAGTGCTCAGGCCACACACCCTTCCCTGTGTTGTGTGCTGTTTGGGGAACTGGCAATGCCATGTTCTGTCCTCTGATGACCTGGAGAAGCCGGGATTCCTTCTCCAGCTGTCTGTAACCTCCCTGCTCCTGCCTGCCCACATGGACTGTAGTGCCGGCTTCTGGAAGCGCTGCCTATTAGGGGTCCTGCCTGTTAGTTGTGTCATTGAAATCACCCTCCTGTCTTTTCTCAGCCTCTGCAGCCTGTTGTGTCTAGAATGCTCTTTCTCATGCAGGGATCTGACCACACACCTGCGCTGGCCTTTCCTTTGTACTTCCTCCTCCCCCTGCTACCTTGTCACCATGGCGCACCGGCCACATTATGGCTGGGGTTCTAGTACTCTGTCCCTCTTGCCAGCACTCCGCCGTTTTCCTGCTGTGCACTCCATGCAGACTTCGGGGTAAGTGGTAGTAGATCTGCTTACGTGGGTGCCCTCTCTGAGACCAGGGGCAGCTCGCCTGTGCAGTCAGTGCCTGGCACGTGCCCACCAATGTCACCCAGGCCGTGCTTCTTTGGGAAGCCCACGCCCAGTGTCATAGGCGGGCTGCCTGAGCCTCCGCCCCGCACCTGAGGGGCTGACGCTGACTCTGGCCAGACTCTGACTCCTTTTCACTCACCACTAGCCCCAAGTGTGCTTTTGGAAAAGCACTCTAATATTCCCCCTCTCTAGCTTAGATGTTGGTCAGTTAGGCATCTGGCAAACTAGACTGTCTTTTTCATAGCTCTTTGAAGTTTTTCACTTTTTGTTACTTTCTAGTGAATCAGTCTGCTTATTTTGGTTTTGAGTGTCAAGTTTACTGTGAAGATTACCTCACGCTGCTCTTTTCTGAAACATACACTTTAAAAGATGAGAGCTGGACAATACCTGATACTCCACATCCCCATTTTACTCTTTGAAGAACAGTGGGATGAAGAACTGCAATAGCCAGAAACTTAATTGTTAATAAAAAAGTATTTCCACTGTTATCTACTTAGATGTACCTGAATTTCTGTTTATTGTACATCATCTATTTCTGACCTTATTAGGAACTTTCAGGCAGATTCTTCTGAAACACCTTCAACCTACTTACTTTCAATCAGCTATCTGTAGTCCGTTGCCCTGAAATTTTATAGCAAGGACTTTGTCTTCTTTTTTAGTCAAAATCCTTGTTATAGTTACATCTTTCCTCTCTAGCCTTGAAAAGCCTTTGTTTTTGTCAGTATAAGCAGCGTACTGAATTTTTTAATGCAATTTGTGTTGAGGTAGCAGTTTATGTACTGACTTCAAAGAAGTGTGCTGCAGGATAAAAGTGGAGAGCACAGTCAGAGGACCGAGCACTCCCTCTACTGATGCTGTCTCTTTTGAGTGGGATTCTTTTCTTCTGTTAAACTTTTGGGTTTCATGGATTCGGTTGTGCATCTGATGCGTCAAATTTCCAAAAAGGAACTTGGCTCTCTGGCCCAAGAAAATCAGAAAAAAGCCAAAACCAAAACCAAAACCAATGGGCTTTCTCTGGTCCCTGTCCTGCCTCCGTGGTCTCCAGTCCTTAGGCATCTGGCTGAGGCCGTGGTTACGGGGAATGTAGCCCATGAAGAAGAAGACTGCTCCATTGCTCTATTTTCTTAGCAGTTTTCCCTAAATTGCTGTCAAGCTGGGCCGTTCCGCTCCGTGCTGGGGGTAACTTTCCTTGGGCTTTTCCCTGAGGGGTGGCGCATCGTGGTAAGGGACCAGAGCCCAGCATCTCAGGAACCCGTGGGAAGGTGGTCCCACCTGCCTGATGCCTTCAGGGGCCAGAGGGAGACCCACACCTGCTGTTCCCTTCATCTCCAGAACATTCTGTGAAGATCTGCAAGTTGGGGACTCCAGAGTGTTACTCTCAAACATCTGTGTTTCTCTTTCTCACTTTATGACATTTTTGACTCTTAGTATTTCTCAAGAGATTATTTTTGTGTTGTGCAGTAATGGTGGTATATCCTGCTTTGAGAGCAGGATTTTAATTTTAGGTTTGAAATACTAAATTTTCTCTCAGAGGCGGATACATAAACCACCCCTTCAAGGAAAACCTTCACACAATTGTTTCTGTCTTCATTCTGTCGGTATTGCAGTCACTTGATGAAATGGTAGAAGGGCTGATCCGGAATCGCAGTATGTTTATTTCTTATCATTACTGTCTTTACCTTAAAAGGCAATTGTTGAGTTTGCTTGTTGTTTGTTTAATTTGCTTCTAGCTGTAGTACTCACAGCTTCAGGTGCAGTTAGATGAAGTCTTACCGAGGTGGGTCCAGCCAGAGAGGGGAGGAGGGCGCAGGGCTGTTGGTCGCTTGTGTCTTCCGTCTGTCTTGGGCTGGGTATAGGGAGCGAGTCCCCTCTTGCTTTGTCTGGGTGTCTGGACGGTGGAGTGGACTTGGCGCTGACATTTGCCTTTGGCCCTGTGTGCACACCTGTCCAGCAGCCATGGGCTCCTGAGTCTCCTCGCTGCATTCCCTTGGCTTCTGGCTCTTCCCTCATCGTAGTCTTCCCTGTGGCCGATTCTCAGGTATGACAGGGGAGGTTAGAGCGTGGCCCAGTAAGCGGAGGAAGTAGGGTCAGTGCATTCCTGTTTACCTTTCCTGGTGCTTCTCTCGGTGTCTCTGGTCATTCCCACGTCAACAGTGAAGGGCGCCCTGCCCCCGAGATGCCTGTGAGGGGAGCATGGGAAACAGGCTCCTTCTCCTGCCTGCTCCAGCACACCCCAGGGCTGTCTGTCCTTGGAACTTTTTAGATTAGTAGTTTGACAAGAAGGACTTGGATGTGTTAACTTCGTGGAACTGTCATTTCGGTATGGATTCACAGTGCGTGTTCTTTTGATCTTTTTTGAGGTCACTCATTAGTCCCTGTTGGATTTAGCTGTGTTCTTCATGCACACCACTGCAGGATCACAATGTCTTTGAGAAGAAATAGCTCTGAGGACTTTAGAAGGAAAGCAGCACTTTGTTATGGAAAATGATAGCTTTGTTATGATAGGGTGGTTCTAGCTCCCTCTTTCAGGCTTTGGAAAACCTCACAGTGTCTGGCATAACATGAAGCATGGCACCATTTAGAAGAATCTGCTCAGTGTGCCCTCCATGTTCTCACCTGGGGACGAGGCAAGCAAGTGGGAGGCTCACTGCTTCTCTAAATTCTGTGTCTTGCGATCACCTCCCTGTGTAAGCATACCTTTAAAAAAAGGAATTTAAGATTAGGGGAATAAAAGATTACGGGAAGGAAATATGTACATATACCTCTCAGAAGATAATTTAATATTGTAGGAATAAAAGATGAGTCAATCTTCTAACTTTATTTTACTTAATACATTTAGCTTTTAACACAAAGTAGTCTGCATACTAAAGTAAATATTTTACCCTTCGTGTTTTAACTTCCATGAACATGTGTATTGAATTTTTAAGTACATTTTTACCAAGTGTTTACTTTGTGAAGACACTGAGTTTTGTGCTATGCCAGAGTATCATCTCATTTAATTCCTACAGTATTTTCCTCTGCAAAGTTTGCTGCTATTTTGGCCTTAAAAGTCATGGTAGAAAAATAGGACAATCTAGAAAAGTAAAGAGAAAGATTATTAGGAATACAGCCATTTAGAGATAATGTTTTGGAGAAGTTAACCTCTACTGGGGCTCTATGGATGCGTGGAGGGGAGGAGGAGGAGCGGAAGAAGGAGACGCAGGAGGTGGAGGAAGAAAAGGAGGAAAGGGGGAGGGAGGAGGAGTGATGGGGTAGGGAAGAGGAAGGGAGGGATGACAGCGGTAATCCATGACGATTAGCAGTGTATTGTATATGTGATTTTAAAATGTACTTTGTATTATTTTAACACAGTATGTGGAATGGACATCTCCCTGTGCTATTACATATTTTCCCGTGACATCACTTTAACAATACCCCTGCTCCCTGTCAGGGGAACTAAAGCTCATTGCCATTCTGTTAGTCAGTTCAGAAAGTAAGGAAGAAATAAAGTCACTGCTCTGTGTTTGTAGTTTGCTTTCTAGTCTTGATTTCCTTTAAAAGAAGTATTTGCATGCAAATGAAAATATTTATAGGGATTATAACCTAACATATTTTAACTCAGCTGTTTTTATTGTAAAAGAGCAAATGAGGATTTTTATTGTTTTGAATATAGGAAGGATTTTATCCCTTTTTATCATGTGCACTAGAGGCAAAGGACTGTAAGAGGCCCCATGGAGAATATGCTCAGGAAGATCTGTGTGCACGTGGGTCTGCAGTTCGGTGTGGTAATGACGGTTTCTTGCACACTCCCTGCTATGAGGACAGGCACATACAGTGTGCTGTTTTAACAAGGCAGTACAGTAAGTGGGGCTTACAGTCTCATGGTCTTTGAAGCTATCTCAGTTGTTGATTTGTAGTTCTAGGGCCATTTCCTAGGCTTTCAGGCTAAGTATAGCCTGTTAGGTGTCAGGTGAACGTGATAACCGCTACACTATAGAAACAGCCTGTTAGATGAAGAATAAAAATTGTCCTGAAAAAAAATTGTCCTGAAAGCCCAGGACTCCTGTGAAGGGTGGTGCACTCGAACAGAGGTCACTGAAGCCCCAAGAGACTGCCTCTGACATGGATGGATCTGATAGATCCTTGTTCTTACCTTGTGACAGTATTGCAATGTTTGAGCCATGCATTGATGTCACAATTACAGTTTTGAGATGATTGAATTCGTCCAGTCTTTGGCTTGTGTCCTGGAAGACTGTGTGTGTTAAGGTGCATGAGTGGCGTGGGATATACATACTGTGGGCATGCGGACACCCCTGCTGCAGGCACTGTGATCCAGTAGGCCATCTTCTTTCCCTGGAGGGTCGGGTGCTGGTGACATCAGGCTCGGGTCTCAACATCAGTGTATGGGAACATTACTGAGGAAGGTCTGCAGAGAGTTAAATTTTCCCAGAAATAAATAGGGGACTTTCTTCATGAGCTGGCCTGGGCATTATCACCCGGAGATTGATGATGTGGCAATAATTACCCATCTTTCATAGCACCATTTCAGCAAAACGAGCAGTTTACTTGAAGCCTCCTTTGAGGGTAATGGTAGCCGTGCTTTCCTAATGGTAGTGAGGGAAGCTGCTTAGCTTTCCCTCTGCTTATATTTGGAGTCACATAGGAAAGAGTGGGTGGGGCGCTGAGTGCTCCTGTCCTTGTTGGATGGTTCCCTGGGACTGGGTCTCAGTCTTCAGTACCAGGTTAACATGTCCTTCTGTTGATTAAGCTGCTCTGAAACTAGTGCCGGGCTTGCAGTCAGGACTAGGGGTGTTTTGGCCTGCGTGTCTTTCTCCATTTTTACCTCTGCCTGGGGAAGGCTGCCACCCACACTGTGGGCCCCAGGGTGCTCAGGGTGCCACATACTGCATTTTCTCTTGGGAGCACTTGTGTGTGTAATACTGGCAGAATGCACGGGCTCGAGTGTTTTCCAGAATCCTGGTTTTTCTCTGAGCCTGAGGGCTTTCATCTGCAGCATCTGACCCTGTGAAGCTCAGGGCCCTGAGCTGTGCTCCGACACCACAGAGAAACCCTGGCTGCTCATCCGCAGGAGCTGGTGTGGGAGTGGGGAATGGGCGACTGCTTGGGAGCGCTTCCAGCAAGGAGTGGCAGCCTGGCACAGCAGTGCCGGTCGGCCCCCCAGGGTTCTCACTGCCTGCCCTGTCTGTCTGTCTGTTTCATCTGAGCAGAAGGCTGTAGGACCTGAGGTCCAGGCGGGAACTTGCCTCACACAGAGGTGAACTACTGCACGATCCTTGGAGCTACTTCCTGGTGCTGGAATCAGAATGGAGAATGTCCCCGGGCCACTTACCAAACCCATGAGGACTGTGTGTGTGCAGAACTGTGTCCATGTGACGTTGGTGGGGGTCGTAGCTGCTGACCTGGGCCATATTAAAAACAGAGGAATCTTGTGGTTGATGCAGGAGAGCTGCTCTGAGGAGATCCAGGACCTATCTCCTTGTGTTTTGAGAATTTCTTTCTTACTCCTCTTCCAGATCTTTTGACTTTGTCTTTCATTTTCTATTTATCTTTCTCGCCCATACTTTTGATCACATTTTTCTCCTTAAAATTAATTTTTTGTGTTATAATTAGTTTTTTAAATGATGGCCTTTCTGGTAAGAGTCATTTCTTCATTTTTCTTAGGATCCTCTCTGTCCACTTCCTGCCCCTTTGCTTATCCAGGCACCTTCCTTAGCCCACCTTACATGTTGGTGTTTACCATGGTCTGACGTGCCCCCCAAATTCATGTGTTAAAACTCAGTGCCAAAATGGCAGTGTGAAGCCGTGGGGCTGTTAGGAGATGGTGTCCTCATGGGTGAATTTGTGTCCTCTAAAAGGACTGGAGGGAACTGGGAAGAGCTCAGACTCTTGGTCGCTTTCCTTCCCTACGTGGCTTAGATCTGTGGCGTTCTCCAAGAGCCTCGGGTGCTCACAGGTGGGGCTTCTGGAAGATGACCGCCATGACACGGACAGCTTTTCTCTGTTACCGTGCCTTCCCACCATGCCTTCCTGCCTCGGAACCTGCCAGTGAGGTGCTGAAAATGTGACCCAAAAGAAATCTCCCCTTCGTTCAGGCGCAGGTGTCAGGTTTTGTGTCTCACGAACAAGAAAAGTTGACAGAGGCATTCCCCCTTCTGCAGTGCAGGGCACAGCGACAACGTGCCATCCTGGAAGCAGAAAGATGGGGCTGTCAGAGGTTTGGTACTGGAAATTGAACTCAGGACCTTGCTCTTTCCAGGCAGGTGTTTGTGCTGCTGAGCTATATCCCTAGCCGCTCTTCCTCTTGAATAGTTGGAGACTCTGTCATCCCCCTCTCTCCAACTCCCAGGCTGGGATGAGTCTGACCTGTCTCACTCTTGACTTAGAATCTTGCAGTAGAGCCCCCTCACAGTTTCCAGTCCTGCTGCCCACCCAAAACATAGCCAGGGGATTACTCACCACAGTGACTATTTAACTTTCATGCTTGAATCCCTTAAATGTTGCCACAGTGTTCAAGATGAAGTTGAAACCTTTTTCTCCCCATAAAACATTTAGTGTATTGATCCTGTGGGGGAATTTGATTCATCACTCCTGTGTTACAGCTGAGCCATGACTCTTGGAGTTTCGCCAGCACTGACCAACACATTTTCATGACGCTGTTGAGGAATAGGCTCTTTCTTTGGAGGGTCAAGAGAACAGCCTTTAAGTAGTACGCAGGTTCCTTCTGGGTGTTGACCAACCAACCAGAGCTTTATTTGCTGTTAACTTTGTCATCATTCCCTGTTTATCTTAAGGCTGGGGTAACAGGCTCTGCTTTCCTTTTAACCTTAAACTGCTTTTGGCTGGGCACATGAAACACATTTCTGGACTTCTAGCTCTTCCTTTGTTCTTGGCCAAGGTCACTGCTCTTCCTGTGCAGCTGCTCAAGCTCTGGTGATGGTGATGTCTCTGAAGTTCTTGAAAGCACATTCAGAGCCCTTCAGTTGGCTTTTCACGCTTCATTAGTCTCCTAGGTTGGCATGTTGCTACATACTTCCCTTTGTCCCCAAAACATGCTTGCGTGTGCACACACAGATGCACACATGTACACACATGTGTGAACACCCGCACATTCTGCCTCTGCTACTGTCCCTTGCAGAGGACTCCACACAGCTCCCTACGTATAACACACTCTCATCCTTTTGCTCTTATTTGTGACTTAGGTCCGGCCACACGTTGCCTGTCCTGATGGCTGTCCCTGTACTTCTCCACCTCGCTGTCTTCTCGTGGTCCACTTCTCATTCTTGGAGGAAGCACGGTCTCTTCTGGGAGAAGAGGAGTGAATGTTCTGAATGTGAGGCACTCCTATTTTGTGCATTTGTATTTTTACCTCCTTGGCCACAGCCCTGTTGTGACTTTTGCCACTCTGTCTTGTGGTGATTTTTGTACTTGGTTGCTCCCTAACTGTAAATTTATTGAGGCTAGAGACATTTTCATTTCCTCAACAAATATTTGAGTGCCTACTGTGTGCTAGGCACGGGTCTAGATGCTGCTTTCTTTCTATCTTAGACCCAAAACTAAAGTGTAGTGACTGGCAAATAGAATATCGTACTTGTTCATGAGATTTCACAAAGGTGTTCATACATAGAGGTGAAAATATCCTGCATGAATACATTAAACTGTTAGTAGCAGTTATCTTTGCTTGTAAAATTACTTGTTATTTACACTTTTTACCATTCTCATTTTATATTAGGCACACGTCACTTTCATAATTAGGAAGTCTTTATTTTTTAAAGTTGTGACACCAGTTTTATGGGTTATGTATCAAGATCATGTATCCTATGGTGACAGGGACACATCCCGAGGACTGTCTTGAGACAATTTTACAGTTTTGCAGTGATGGAAGGGTCTGTACCTGAGCCCAGAGGACCAACTGCCATGCACCTGATGGACACAGGCATGGTCACACCTGTCGCATGTGCACCCTGATGATGGTGACACTCTTGGTGTGGCTATGATTCAGCTCTTCCAACAGCCGCACCTTGGTACTAGACTGCTTTGGACCTCCTGGAATTTGGTACTGGTTGCATTTTTATGTGAAAGTGTCTTCCTGGTACTCATCTTCCATTTGGTACTTGGTGTGTGAGCTAGAGTTCCTGGGAGACAAAGTCTTTAAAATGGTAAAGACAAGAATCACAAGGGAAGATGGTCATTGATTATGTTTTTTTTAAATGGCAGAAGTAGATTACAAAATAGTATATACAAGAGGAATACAGCTTTCCATTATGCATTTTAAGAAAAGAGGACCTTAGAAAGAAACTAGCTCTTGCCTGTGTAGAAAATGTTCTTTGCCAAGAGTTCCAGAGATGAGCAGTCGGGGAGGGCAGTCTTTTCAGCAGCTAGTGAAGAGACTGGATATCTAGTCTTTGAGAAAACTGTATGTCATATACAAAAAAGGAGTTTGAACACTTCCACCCTAAATTATATACCAAAATTACAAAATGGGTTAAAGACCTTGTTATAGTTGATACACTGTGTCAACTTGGGGAGTCTAGAGGTTTGACTAAGTGCCTCAACAGTTCTGTATCTTGGGGTAAAAAAGACATGCCCTTACCCTTCTGGGATGTTGTTTATTGTGTCAATTTTAAAAGTTTAAAAGGTTAACTATGTGACTCAGCAGGGAACCAGGGTGCTTACTTTATATTTATCCTGAGCCTGTACAAGAAAAAGATATACAAAGGATGTGGGTGTAGAGGACCACCCTTATACCCCCAGAGCAGGTAGGCTGCATAAAAAGGGAATTGAGGAAGGACCGGCTGCTGGTTCTTCAGAGGAGCTCCAGTCTTTGCCTTCATTATGATCATCTCCTGGCTTCTGGTGCAGACTGTTTGGCTTCCCGTGGGGACTCTTCAGCCTTCTGGTGTAGGCTCTCTGGCCTTTGTCATAAATTCTTCAACATTCCATCACAGACCCATCAGCCTCCTAAGACAGACTTACACAAACACTCCAGTGAGCCCCAGACCCGGGGCTGGGCTCTTCAGTCTGCAGCGTGCAGACACCTTCTGCATCCTTCCTCATCCTACTCTGTGGTTGACCATTGTAAGCCAAACTTGTAATTTATTGTACATTTATATATCTTGTTTCATATCTGTTTCCCTAATAAACCCTAACTGTTACAGATTTTGGTACCAGGAGTGGGTTGTACCATACGATCTGCTGTCAAAAAAAAAAATTTAAAGGCTAGGGCCTGGTTTACAGATGGCTCTGCATACTATACAGGCACCACCAGCAAGTGGACACCTACAGCATTACAGCCCCTTTCTTTCTTTTTTTTTTTTAATTTTATTTTAAAGACAAAAGAATGGAGACATATGACAAAATTATACAGTATATAGAAGGGAATTAGCACTGGACATTGTATTACATAATGTTATCTGCACATTAGTTAACACAAAAACATTAAAGAGAAGATAGTAGGGAATTTGCACTGAATGCTGTATAATATAAAGTTATCTTCACTTCTGCTAATACAAAAACGATTGAGGAAATACAGAATTATAGAAAACATAGAAGGGAATTAGTTCTGGATGCTATCCAACATAATGCTACCTTCACCTTTGTTACTCAGTTACACAGATGATGGTCCAATTGATCATTCAATTTTTCTCCTCCCTCATCTCCGTTGCCCCACCACTCAATCAGTCATCTTCCCTGTGATAATAACTGTACTCCTGGGTTTATCTATACTCCTGGACTCTCGCCTTGGGAAGAGATATAGCTGCCTCAGACTATACTATAACATACATGGGTGTATACAAACTGCCATGGTCGGAGATGGAAAAGCACATATGCTCACAGCAGACCGCCCGGCTCCACCCTGTTGCCATGCTATGGGTGGGGGTAGGTCCAGTCTGTGAGGTGGCCTCAGCGGGGCCCACGGCAGAGCAGCTGCGGGGCCCTCGGCGGAGCAGCCGCGGGGCCTTCGGCGGAGCAGCCGCGGGGCACGTGCCTCCATCGGGGCACCCTCAGTGACCCATTTGGCTCTGTCCCGTTGCCTTGATGCCAGAGGCCCTTTCTTCTCCTCCCACCTCCTTCTGATCTCCAGCATTACCGTTCCCCACCCCTTCCAGCTGGGCACCAGACGAACTTACGATGCTTGGTATAAGGGCTTGAAATCTCTCTGGCCCATTCTCACTGTGTTAGTTCAGGGTATGAAGTGAGACTAAAGATTAGTTCTAGAGTAGAGTTGGAGGATTTTTCTTGTGTCTGTATGGATATGTTGTTGTTTTTCAGACTCCCAGTCTGCTGCTTTTCATCTAATCCGTCGCTATGGGTTCATGCAAGGTTCATATGTGCTAGCTGTAGGGAGACCCTCTTGGTGCTCACATTAATAGTTTGGGGTGAGTCCTGAAGTCTGTGGGTTCATCCCATTGTTGCCAGGAGCAGGAGGTGCTTGCCCAAGCCCCCGAGACTCCAGGTGCTCCCAGAAAGAGTTCAGGGCAGGAGCTGAAGCCCAGTAACTCAGTTCATGCTTCCTGCCTGATGCTGGAGTGAGAAGGGCATGGGGCCGTGTGATCCACCTCCATCTGCAGCTCTCTCTTACTGTTGTGCCCCAGTTCCCATTTGCTCCTTGGCTGGATCCCTGGGATTTGCTGTGGCTCTGGGGTCGCTGCTGATGCACCCCACCACTCCCCACTGGCAGCCACCCACACTGACACATAGACAATTAAAGAACTACAAAATTACACAGAATATAGAAGGGAATTATCTGTGAATGCAAATTTACCTAATGTTACTTTCCCAGTTATTACTGTTTATACTGGTGGTGGCTAGCTTGAAAGTTGAAATTCTTTCCTCCCTGATCTCCGTTGCTCTACCACATACCTCTGAACTCTCACCTTGGGAGGAGACATAGCTGCCTCAGACCATACTATACAAGCTGTCCTGTTTGGGGTGGAAAAGCACCCATACTCATCACGGACTGCCTGCCTCCTCCCCGCCTTGTACTGCATAGGGTGGGGGCGGATGTGAGTGGGTTCTGTTCGCCCTCTATGACATCACTTGTCAACCCCCGGTGGGGCCGCCCGGGCCCATAGAGCCATCTGTGCCTGCAGCCGGTGCCTGTACTCCAAGTCTGCTGCTCTTCATCAAACGTGTTGCTATGGGTTCTTGCAAGGTTCATATGTGTAAGCTGTAAGTAGGTCCTCTTTGCGTTGTTAATAGTGTGGAGTGAGTCCTGAAGTCCGTATAATCGTCCCATTATTGACAGGAGAATTTGTTGATTACTCCCTCCGCCTAGTCTCTCCCTGTTCACAATGAGATTTCAGGGCGGGAGCTGGAGCCCGGCACCTCGGCTCCTGCTCCCCGCCTGGTCCCGGAGCGCAATCGCAGCTCCCTCCGCTGTCCGCTCCATCCCCTCAGGGCTGCTGCCTGTCCCTGCTGCTCCCCACTCACCCAGTAAAAGGGTGGGGGAGGGGATCACCTCGGGGCAGACGCAGGGTTGGGTGCGGTGAGCTGTGTGCTATTTAGACTGATTCCATCCTGTCTCCTGGCGTTGATTAGGGATGTTTCTGCAGGATCAGGTTTCTGTTTCCGTGGGTGTTGTAATTTCTCATCTTTGTCCTGGATTCGACTACTGCTCCTGTCCGCCATTGCATCTTCTTATAGCTACGCTCTCTCCTCTGACCCTCTCTCGGAACTCCACACTCCCCTGGCCGAGCTGGGAGGCTTCCGTGAGGGTAGGTCTCCGCTGAAGCTGCGGGTGCCGGGACGAGGGCGTGAACTAAAGATGTGTGTGATTTGGAGCTGTCGTTTCTCCGTCCCGCTTCCCTCCGAGTGCGCCATGGCGGACCTCCGATCCTTTCTTCCCGAATAAGTCCTTCTTATTCTTTCCAAGGATTTCAGTTCCCATTTCAAATCTTTCCCGAGTTCAAGGTGCCCACCTCTCTCCTTTTTGTCCTTCTCTTATTGCTGTATTTCTTTGTCTAGGTGGGATATCTGGGAGAGATTCCTCCTCTGCTTCCTATCCGGTTGCCATGTTGTTAAATGGTTTACAGCCCCTTTCTGAGACATCCTTAAAAGACAACAGTAAAAAAAATTATATACCAAAATTACAAAATATGTTAAAGATCTAAATGTGAGACCTGAAACTATAAAATTCCTAGATAAAATGTAGAGGAAAATGTTCCTGATGTTGGTCTTGGCATTGACCTTTTTGATAGGACACAAAATGAGGAAACCAAGGCAAAAACAGACACATGGATCTGAAAACTTTAAAAAAGCTCTTGTTTTAAAATAACATCAAGTTTAAAGACTTCCCTGAAGCAAAGGAAGCAACACTGTGGACTAGCAACTTAGGAAGAATGAGAAAATATTGGTGAACTGTATTTATGACAAAGGGTTAATGTCTAGAGTACATGAAGAACTTCTACAACTCAACAAGAGCAATACAAATAAATAGTTCAATTAAAAACTGGTCATAAATATATATTTCTTCAGAGAGGATATGCAAGTTTTAACAAACATAGAACAAGATGCTGGACATCACCAGTCGCCAGGAAAGTGCAAATGAAGACCACTGTGAGGTATCACCTCACACCAGCTGGGATGGCCACTGTCAAATCCAAAGCAAACCACTCCCAAACCAAAACAACAAGCGTTGACAGTCTGGAGGTCCCTTAAAATATTAAAAATAGAATGAGCAGATGATCTGCTTCAGGCAGAGGTGCTAGTTCATATTGGCTGGCTTGACTGGATGAAGAGATGCCTGGAGAGGTCACTGGGTTGTTGGGCACTACCCTCATGCAAGGGGTTAACCCACCCATGAGTTTGTTGGTGAATGGCCTTTTAGGAGATGCCTCCATGTTAGAGGAAGTGGGCCGTGGGGGCTCTGACTTTGGGGACTGTGTCTAGTCTCTTTCTCCTTACTCACTGATACTTTCCAACTGACTCTGTTTCCTGCCCACCGTGGGTTTAGCTTCTTTTCTGTGCCTTTCCTCCATATTGTTTGTACCTTTGAGGCAGCTGACCATGCACTGAAATCTCTGAAGCATTCTTCTTCCTTAATTTGTATCAGTGTTTCATCCCAGTAAAGAGAAGCTGACCAATACAGACTATATATACAAAAACATTGGAAAAACAGGATCTGGAGGAGATATTTGCACACCCCCGTGTTCACTGCACCATTGTTCTCCACAGCCAAGAGGTAGAAGTAACCTGTGTGTCCAGTGATGGGCAGATGGATAAAGAAGATGCGATGTATACCCATGATGAAATACTATACCACCTTGAAGTACATCCAGTCACATTCTATAACATGGGTGAACCTTGAGAGCATTATGCTATGTTAAGCCACAAAAGACAAATACACAATGTTTCCACTTATATGAGGTATTTAGTCAAACTCTCAGAAACTGAAAATAGAATGGTTGTTGCTGGAGACTGGGGTCAAAGGGAAAAAGGGAACTGTTCTATGGGTATAGAATTTTAGTTTTACATTATGAAAAAAATTCTAGAGGTCTGTTTGTAACAGTGTACATATTGTTAACAATGTGCTGTGTACTTTAACTGGTTCAGATGATGTGTTTTATGTTATTTTTTTATCATAATAAAAAAGGTAGCCTTAGGTGATGTGCTCCAAATTTACAGTAATAATTGATCAGAGATGTTCTAAGATTCATGTCAAAGGCAGATGTAGCCCACACCTGTAATCCCAGTACTTGGGAGCCTGAGGCAGGAGCACAAGTTTGAGGCCTACTTGGGCAACCTAGTAAGACTCTGTCTCGCTAAAAATAAGAAAGGAAGAAGAAAGAACAAAAGAAAAGGAAGGAAGGAAGGAAAGAAAGGAAGAAAGGAGGAAAGAAAGAGAAATGAAAGAAAGAAAAAGAGAGACCCACACCTTGTCCTCAAAGCTAAGAACACCCCTGGCTCCTGGGATCTAAATGTCTGATGCCCCATGCCTGTACTAACCCAAGGAGGAATCCCAAGAAACCGTGGAGGGACCAGCTCTGGTGGGGAAACCTCGGAGTGGGCTGTGTGGTGCCCATGGAGGACAGGCCATTCGAAGGCTGTCCATCCTCTGGAACCACAGGCTGAATCACAATTCAAACCCAAGGTAAAAGTGCATTGCCATTTTGTCACCTCAGGCCGGGCTTGCACATAGCCATAGTCTCTACTCCCTACTTCGGAACCCAGACAGCTAGGTCCCAGCTCCTGTTTCCTGGCAGGCTGCCTGCTCCCTTTTGCTGGAATGTGCTGCCTGCGGCCATCCATCCTGTGTAAAGTCTACCACTGCCATGGTGGTGAAGTCTGTATGGCTTTGCTGCTCCTAGAAGTCTTTGTCTTCTGCCAGGTTTGTGGCCCTTGTCTTACACCAGTGCTGAGAATCAGGGATGACCCGGGTATAGCACCAGAATAAGGGAACATGACCTTGGGTGGAGGAAGGTCTTGGCTTTCCCATGCCCTCCACATGCTGGAGCCTGCTGCACTTTGTTTAGAGTTTAGGTCACTTCAGAATCTGCCACCATCCAGGGTTGTTAGCAAGAGCAGTGAGTGTGAGTCTTGGTCACATGGAGCTTTGATTAGTTAGTTGTGTCGTGCATAGCTGTGTTGCTTTCTTTGGCATTCCAATAACAGTGTAAGTGTGTAACAGGCCAACTCCAGCCTGCCAAGAACTGGCCTGATGGCTCTTTGCAGAGTTTTCTTGTCTGCTTCTCCTATGTCCCGTTGCTCCTGTGAGCCTCACACTACAGTGTGCATTGGAACCAGCTGGGGACTCAGGCACCCTGTGCACACCCACCCCTGTCCCAAAGCAGGAGCTCTCATGGGTCCCTGAGCTTCCTTCGTGCCAGGAGGAACGTCCTACACTTGGGTCTCAAACATGGCCTACCAAAGCCTGACAAGTCCTATACTAGCGCCACTTCAAACTTTGTCGGTTTGTGACTAAAAGTGGCTAGTAGGGAAAAGCAAATGCTACAGTACTATTATAGGATTTGTAATGTGATAGGCTTTCTTGCTGGAATCCTTGGGTATTTTAGTCCAGAATATGTGCAGGTTTGTACTGCGAGAATGTGCTTAACCGCCATAACTAGAATTCTCACAACTTTTGCCCATCTCGGGATCTGTCTACAGCTGTACAGATGTTTTCATGCACGTGGTCAAATAACATTGTTCTCTGCTGTTCATTTTACAAGGAAAGATGTATGTAATCATTGATGTGGATAATAATAGCTATTTGTGTTGCACGCCTGCTGCCACGTTGAATGATTTCAGGTGTACAGCATTTAAAAGACACTTCACACCCATGATCTCATTTGATTTCCACAACAACTGCTGTTGTATGCTGATACCTTCATTCTACAAACCAGATACTGTTGAACGTCCTCACATGCATGTAGGCATACATACATGGATATTCACAAATACCTATTTATATACATGCTCGTACATTGATTCTTCCTGCATGTAACCATTTAAAGCAGAAGAAAAATAGCCTTTCTCTTCTGCTTTATATTCACATATGCAAACGATCACAAGATAATTGAGAACTTTGTTTATATAATCTAGACGTAGATGCTCACCCACATATCCTGGCTGTGCTGCGTATCAGCTCAGTAGACTCTCAGCAGGTTGTTTAACCTCTTTAAG
The DNA here is from genome assembly GCA_004027595.1 of Dinomys branickii. Lineage (NCBI taxonomy): Eukaryota > Metazoa > Chordata > Mammalia > Rodentia > Dinomyidae > Dinomys > Dinomys branickii. The sequence goes on along the minus strand of PVLD010000148.1, from coordinate 344,007 downwards.
CCTTAGTTTCTCATCAGTCAAACAGAGATACAGTCTGTAGGTATGGGCTTGTTGAGAACACAGAGAATGAGTATGCCGGAAGGAGATTCTGAGCCATGAATGGGACATAGCATCAGCTCAGGCAATGAGTTCTTATTCAACACTACGATCTCATCACCAGATGTGTTTTACTGTTAGTGATTGGACGCATTTCAGTGTAGGGTTTCCTTCCCGTGGACTCTGTTGCCCAGTTGTGAATCTAGTTGAGCCTTCAAGGGCTGCATTGGCCCTGCCTCTGTGCTGTGCTGCTATCTAGGGCTGGATGGGTCTTGGGTCGAATGGAAACTGGGGAGCAAACATAGAATGCTACAGGTTTTAGATGATGGATTTTGCCTGTATTCTTTGGAAACAAACCAGATTATGCCTAAAACTTCATTTGTGCTTCAGAGGAAAATGTTATCTTTAGAAGCTAAAATTTCTTAACTTCTTATTTGTTGTCCCGTGGCTCAGTGGGCCCTGATTTCAGGAGAGGCATGAGTACTGGTCCTTCATGTCTCTTCTTTATTGCGGAGTATGAAGCAGTTTGTAGTGGAGGAGCTTTTGGTAAAGAGCTCAGGGTTTCCTCACCAGAACTGTTTTATGGAGGGGAGCAGCTGCGGGGTGCTGAACTGGCATGAACTTTTTAATTGTGACAAACACGTACTCGGCATCTGTTAAGTGGCATGTATTGTGCTTAAGTACCTCGTAAGTGTCTTTCCAAAGACCCAGTGGGAAGAGACACTTATCGATATTTGGCCAAGAAAAAAGGTGAGGCTCAGAGAGGTTAGAAACTTTGCCTTGAGCCATGCAGTTCCTAAGACGCAGAGCTCCAGCTGGGGCTGCCTAGCCTGAGCCCCTGGCTTTGACTATGCCAGTAAATTGCAGTCAGCACACATTCATTCAGTAAGAAAGCCTTGAGTTTGTGATGGAGAATAAAGTTGTAAACTGGTTTTTTTTTTTTTTTTTTTTTTTTTTTTGGCAGTACTGGGGATCGAACTCAGGACCCTGCGCTTGCTAGGCAGACGCTTATTCCACTGAGCTATATCCCCAGCCCCCTAAAGTTGTAAACTGGTTGAGTCTTTTCCTTTGTGAAGAAAATAGCATAGTTTTTATAATATTCAAATTGAACACAGTCAGTTCTTTTCAAAGGACTTTGATCTTTTGCTTAAATGGCTTTGAAGGTATCTTACTTGCTAGGACTATATGAAGAGTGTGCATGCAGTAGTGAATACACACAAGACTATTATTCGTGTTATAATCAGAAGACTTGGAAGATTTCAGAGTACCTCACTGAGGGCAACTGTCTGCCACAGCTCCATGAGAAGCAGTACCTGGGTTTACGCCCTCGGATCTCTGACCACAGGCAGTGTGAGATCGCTTGTGTGGCCTGGAGGCACTTTCCTCCCATCCTAGGACTGCTGAGATGCCTCAAGCAGTCAGCGCTGTAGAGCCCTGGAGTGTATGCGGCTCACAGTTCACACCCCCACATGGCAGCTTCTGTAGAACAGGCAGATGAAAAAGACTTGATGCAGCCCTAAGAGTTCACGTGTCTACTTGAGAGCTCGCATGTTGGAGTCATGGCCGTGAACCTTAGGCTTCATTCCGTGGCAGCTCTGTGCAGATTTAATTATCCACTGTTTCATTTAAAAGCAGATAGAAACAGCACACTTGAGGAGGACTGAGCTGGGACTGCTTAGACCCAGGCTTGGAGACGCAGACAGGGAAAAGCAGGCAGCCTTTGGAACTGCGAGCCAAGGCAAGCAGAGGGTGTTACACCCGGGGAAGCTACCCCAAGAGTTGCCCTTCAAGGCGCGTCCTGTGGGCTGCTGTGTTCGGGTCGTGTCTGAGGACCATGGCTCTGGATCCTTCCCTTGGGAGGCACCAAATGAAAGAGCTGTTGCACAGTCTGGTTCCCTTGGCGTATGCTCCAGTGTGTAGGAGAGGAAAATAAAAGTTTTTTTAGGCTTGTCTTTTTTGGGTATTAGCTTCTTCCCACTGCAAGATAGTTCTCTTAGCTACTTTCTCGGCACCCAGCCACAATACCTGACCCTTCTGCAACACAAAGGAGGAGATGTTTACTTTACCTCACAGCTTGTAGAAGTTTGAGTCTGAGGTAGGTGGTAGGGCGGAGGAGAGCTGCTGTGTCGTGGTGGTCAGGAAGCAGAGAAGGGAGAAGCTGAGGATGAGAATACACCCTCCAGGTCACACCCCAGTGACCGCCGGCAGCCACCAGGCTTCACCCCTGTCACATTTAGCTATAAATTCATCAGGGGACACATTGTCCAAGCACTGTCACAGCCCCATAATCCGGTCACCTCCCCACCCCTGCCCCACCTGTGAGCACACAAGGGATGGGGGGGCTCTCGATGTAACCTGAAACAATAGTTGTTTGTTGTAGAAACCACAAACCACTAATACGTCGACCTGAAATCCACCACTGGTCCCACCAGCGAATTTGTTTATCTTTTAGGACTCTTACCTATGCCTGTATCTCCTTATCTTGTGGATTGAGAGTAATCACTGAGGGTTAAGTCAAGATACCCACCCAAAAAAGTCCTTTGATCTAATCACAAAAGGTGATGTTGGAAGGTGTTTTGTGTGTGACATGGGACAGGGTTCTCATGCACATTAACAGTGGCATTCAGACTGCCTTGCTGTTAAGACAGTTTGAAGTCAAGGTGACTTCTAAAATGTCCCAGTTGACCTTCTGGATTTACTCATTTTTAGGTTACTCTCAAGCTTCTGTAACTTTCATATATTCTAACAGATTGATTGCTATGTGCAGTTTCACCTGAAGCCAAGATTGGATTGTAAAGTCAGGGCATAAATGAAAGGCGTATCATGTTTGAGTGCAATATGGTTTAAAACAGTGGGTCATCTTGCGCTACTGTTTTGGACACTTCTTAAGCTTGAAACTGAACTATCGTTTAAGGATTTCCCTTATCATTAAATACTTTTAGTGGGTTCTTAGGATCCTGTCATTTGAATGTACCATAATGTCTATAACATGTGCCTTGGGAATTAAGTTTGCTTCAGGTTGTACTGAGCTCTTACGCATACCTTTAGGAGAAATTCGTAGTCATGGAATTATAGGTCAGAAAAGTATGTAATTTTTAAGGCAGATAGTTTGACATGTATCATTAAATTGCCCTTCAGAAATGTTGCAGTTTTCCTTCATTTCTGCTGTTTTTGATTTGTGTTTGCGCACATGTATGTGTGTGTGTGTGTGTGTGTGTTTGTCTGTGTGTGTGTGGTACTGGGATCAGACCTCTGGGCCCTGTGCACTGAGCTATGTCTCCAGCCCCTTTTAATTCTTGTGAATTGCTGAGGTGGAACTTGAACACAAGTTCAAGTCCTGCTGTTCCAGCCTCCCAAAGTGCTGGAATTACAGATGCGTGCCTGACTCCGGTATTGATGTTTTATTTTATTTTTTTGTTTTTTGGTACTGGGAATTGAACTCAAGACCTTGAGCTTGCCAGGCAGGGACTTGTGCCACTGAGCTATATCCCCGGCCTTGATGCTTTAAAAGTAATCATGCTGTTGATCTCATGGTATTTGTTTAAGTTCTGGCCTGGTTTATTTATTATATTATGAAATAATTCATTTCTTCTTCTCTGAGCCTATAGTGCATCCAAGCCATGGCTCAAAGTGGTGGAGTAAAAGAGTAAGGACAGTCAAGGCTCCAGAATTCTGGACTGGGAGGGTCCCAGGAAGTTGCCTAAGGTGATTCTGTGAACAGGGTGCTCCGGTAATGAGTTCACTCCGTGTGCCCTAGAGCCTGGGATTGCACTGGGCATGCGCAGCGCAGGTCGCAGTGGCCGAGTCTGCTTCCCAAGGAGAGGGACATGGGGGATCTGGCAGCAGACCTCCCGAGGGGAGGCAGCCTGCGTTCCTGCGGGTGGTGGGCAGGTGGGTGCAGGCCCTGTGTTCAGGGCTCTTCTGTGGCTTTGCTGCTTGTGACACCAGTGCGTTTCTTAAGGGAGACGAGAGCCTGTGGGCAGTGACATGAGTAAGAATTGTGAGCCATGCGGGATGAAGCGGGACAGCTGCGGAGACCGAGGGCCACACCTTCCCTTCTGTACCTCTCAGTTCTTCCCTGTTTCCTACTGCTTGTTTATGAAGTAGTTGCATAATTTTTCAGAAATAGTCCCTGCCTCATTAGATGTTAAATTCAGTATTGGGGGTTGAACCAAAGGCCTTCATACTGAGCCACATCCCCAACCCTTCTATTTTTTTTCTTTCTTTTAATTTTGAGACAGGATCTTGCCAAGTCACTAAGTTGCCCAGGGTGGGACCATCAACCTTGTGGTCCTCCTGCTTCAGCTTCCCAGAATGCTGGATGACAGGCCAGCCAATTGGCTCATTAGATGTGGTGTCTGTTGATTTTCTTTCCTTCATTTGCTGTGCCCCTGTGACTAACACGCGAAGACCATGGTGGAAGACTGAGTGCTGAGGAGGGGGTGAAGCAGCATGGTCCCTCACCTCGTCAGCTCTCCTGCCCATCCTGGAGCTAGCTCAGGGAGGGTGTGAGCCTGGGCTGAGCTGTGTCTGCCTGGAACTCATTTGTTGTGGTGTGGAGTCCCAGCACTCAGAATGGGCTGACTTTGGGAGAAGAAGTCTTTAGAGACGTGATGGAGTTGTGCTGACATCATGAAGGTGGCCCTGTTACATGTGATGAGGGTCTTGTTAGAAGAGATGACTGGGACTTGCATTTCAGTGCTTGGAGGGAGGACGTGGGGAGGGAGGAGATGGCAGCCAACTACAGACCAAGGCAGGAGGCCACCACAACAGCAACCTTGCCACACCTTGGCCTCTGACGTCAGCCTTCAGGGTTGTGACAGGTGCTCCCCTGCTGTTCAAGCCACCCTGTCTGTGGTGCTCTGCAAAGGCAGCCCTAGCACATGCAGACAGTATGCAGGAACTTGGTTGAATTAGAGAGTGCCCCTGGCCTTTATGTTTTTGATGAATAACTGCAATTGCAAATTTCCATGTGGTGAGGCCATTGTCGTATTTATTCCAGAAGGGTGTAAATGAGCTTACCGGTCAGATCAAGGGAGTGCACCTCACTGGAGGTCTCTTACGTGAGCCTCAGGCCGGTGAGCCTCAGACTGCTGAACTTCCGGCTTCAAAGAGCCTTCCCTCCACTCAAGTCCAGTGTGTGGCCCCACTGATTCCTGGGTACTTACTTTCCCTCTCTGGGTTTCTCCTGGCTACATGCCTACTTTGTTAGAGAACTCCCTTCTTAGTAAATGCCACATTTTCCTTGTCCATTTATCCACTGATGTACACACACACAGGCTGTGTCCAAGATTTAGCCCTTATGAGTTGTGCTGCTATACCATGAGTGGGCATGGATCCCTGTGAAGTGATGACTTTACCTCTCCTGGGAAGATACCCAGAAGGGGAGTAGCTGGGTCACATGGAACTTCTAGCTCTAGTATTCTGAGGAGCCACCACCCTGAATTCCATGCTGGCTGTGCGAGTTTACATTCTCACCAGCATGTGGGAGGGTTCCTTTTCCCCCACATCCGTGTCAGCATTTGTTAATGTTCAATTTCTTGCCGATTTCCATTCTTTCTGGGGTAAGATGGACTCTCGGTGTAGTTTTAATTTGCATTTCCCTAATGGCCAGCAATGGTGAACAATGTGGAGCATTTGTTGGTTGTTTGTGTATCTTCTGAGAAGTGTCTATCCATTTTGGTTGACCACTCATTGACTGTATCCACTGCTCTGCCATAAAGAAAGATAAACTTGAGGAATTTGTAGGCAAATGGATGCAGCTGGAGAATATAATGTTAAGTGAAATAAGTCAAACACACAGATTTATGGTTTGTGTCCGCATCTCCCCCCACATCCTCATGAGGTTATGGGGTGGCTTTTACTTTTTTTTTTTTTTTTTGTGGTACCAGGGATTGAACTCAGGACCTTGCACTTGCCAGGCAGGCACTTATTCTGCTGAGCTATATCCCCAGCCCAAACACACAGATTTAAATACCACATGATTTCTCTTTTAGGAGAATCTCTTTCTCGTATATATATATGTGCCTCTGTGCTGCACTTTATCTCCCTGTCTCTATCCCAGCTGACTAACCTGCAGGCTCGTGATGGCCAGGGTCGGAGTCTGCTGAGATTTCCCATTGCCCTCCATGCTCCCACTGCTTGCCACATTGAACAGCTGCTTGCTGAGTATTTACATGTGTGAAGCAGAAGTTTGGGACATGTGCCAGTATTTTTGGGTCACAAAAGTGAGTCACTTTGTAAACTGCTTTGTGAACACTCTATTCAGTAGCTAAGTGCCTGAAATAGTTTAGAAGTGTTACACCACTGTAGATGCTGTTTCGATGAGAGTTCCTGCAGCCAAAGGGTATATAGGTATAGATGTGCAGCAGGAGATTTATCCTAAGGCATTTGCTCACGAGATTATAGAGGCTGAGGCCCAGTCATCTGCCATCCATGAGCTGTAGAGCGGGAAGGATGCTAGTGCGGTTCAGCATGGGTCTCAGGCCGCAGGATGCGGGGGGCAGTAATGTCTAAGGGAGCAGGAGAAGGAGGTCCTGCTCAGGAGACAAAGAAGTCACCCTTCCTCTGCCTTTTTTGTCCTGTCTGAGCCCTCGACAGACTGGATGATGGCCGCCCACATCGAATGCCAGTCTCTTCCAGAAAACCCTCCCAGAGACTTCCAGAAATAGTGATTCACCAGCTTTCTTAGCCCAGTCAAGTTGATACGTAAAACTGACCATCACAGATGATCAATGTATTTTTAGGTTTGGATCCAAACAAGGTTCATTACATTGGGAAGGTTGCATAACGAGGCAAAAGATGCATCATAAACATACCCAGCTTAGGACTTGTGGAGCACGTGCAAGGAAATAATGCTGAAACTACAGCTAAGTATTTTTAAAACAAAAGAAAATGAGCTCAGTGTTCATAAGTTCATATTTCATGCTCTGTAATCACAACCATACTTGGTATCATAATAAAATGAAAATATTTAGTCTGAGTCATAAAATGAAGCCACTGATATAAATAAACTGCTTACTTACATATTTTGGTTTGGCAGTGTGTTAAAAGATGGTAACACAAACTTCCTCTTAACTAACTGATTCCAACTAACAAGTAAGTCTCTCTAATCCTCTCATCAGATCTTCAACTTTAGTATTATAAAGATAATGCCAGAGGGAAGATGCTACCATTGTTAAATGTGCTACCACATGTGAAGTGTATCCATAGTATTAAGTTTACAGCCCAGGAAGGAGTGAATGTCATTTCCATCAATGGGGACATTGATGCTCATGGAGACAGAGGCAGCTCTGCCACATACAGCTAGTAACTGGTAGACTTGGAACCTGAACTTTCCTTGCTTTTCATCCAATGGTCTTTTCACTGGTTTTATCTACTTAACATAAATAACATATCTGTAAGAAAATGGCTCCTAAGTGTAATCCTCAAGTAGAATTACATGTGTAATCACTGCATTAATGTTAGTGCTGGGTAGTGTAATTAACATCCGTAGCCCCTAAAAATTTAAGATGGGATTAAAACTACAGAAACTAAGAACATGCATGGTTAATTTATTGTGTATTAAAGAAAATGTATTTTAAAATATCTTGTGCAAATGGATGTTTTAGGAGCTGAGGTTATAAGGGGACTGTACGTTCCGTCCTGGAGAACTTCATAGTACAGTAGTTTCAGGTAAATATCACTGCTTAGTGTCAGAGTAAAAAGTAGGCATGGTGCCCAGCACGTGCAGAGCCCTCACTGAATGTTGCCTACCATCCTTCCTTCAGGTGCTGTCTTATTCAGGGGATCTTGGAGGACTGCATTAGTGCTGGGCTTGCCGCATATACTTTTGGATCAGGGCTTGGTAGACTTCTTCTCTGAAGGGCTAGGTTAGCAGATAAATTAGGCTTTGCTGGCCACGTTGCCTGTGTTGCAGCAGGTACTCAGCTCTGCTGGTGTAGGGAGAGAGCAACTATAAACAGTCTGTAAACAGGCACATGTGGTTTGGGTTCAGTAAAACTTTATTTACAAAAACAGAGTTAGGAGATAACGGAAATGACCTGACTCTCTCCAGGCTGAGCTGACAGCGGGCAGGTCTATGAGGAATGTGGGTTTTGATGACTGACCTTGGCTCATAAGGACTTCTGTTTTTGAAAAAGTCACATGTAATAGCTTGTTTGAAATGGGATAAAACTGGGGTATCTGGGAGATGCATGTGGCAAAATGGTGGGGCCATGCAGAGGGACGCTGTGGAGTCCACCATGAAAAGATGTCGGTGGGCTTAGCAGAAGAGCGTGAAGAGATGGAGTGACATGGTGAGACAGTTAGATATTCATGAGTTCCCGCCACATCCGAGAGGTTGGTGTGCAGTGAAAGAGGAAGGGTTTTTCCAATGGGGATGGTTAAATGAATTAAAATGGCAACTGCAACATTGATTGAATGTCATAGATTCATAGATGGATTCACAGAAGATTTTAGAGGCCCGGCCATCTGTCATCTCAGCCATACAGAAGTTGGGGCTGAGAGAGGGGCAGTGGTTTGTTTGAGCTTGACCCTCCCTTAGTGCAAAGCTGACTCTTAAACCTGGCTGTCCAGACTGCCTTTCCATTACGACTTCCAGTTTTGTGATACCCATAATTTGAAGAAAAACTGAGATTGTGTATTAGTTTCCGTCACCTGAGTGCTGCTTCCCAGTTGCCCTCTTTCCCCATTTCTGCTGTGCTCCTTCTGTGGCTGTGAGCAAAAAGGACGATAGTTCAGGGGTGATGGCCTTTTGGTACCATGCTTTGGCCTTTTATACAGTTGGGGCGGAGTTTTCCTGGGCTCCTAACCAATGCTTGCCTTTCTATGCCATGGTGATTACATTGTCAAGGGCTCTTAGGACAGGTAGAAATCCTGTCCCCCTTGGCAGGATGCTTATGTATAAACTGTGATCAGGTGATTTTATCTATAAACATGGATTCCAATCTTTTTAGCTTCCTGGAAACATTTCTGTCTCTAGATACATTTTTGTGGCCTTGGCAGATTTCTGAGATGCGGGTTAAAGTGGGTCAGCCTTCACTAAAAATGGTTAATAATGCATTTTAAATCTAAATTTTAAGGAAGAGAGCAGAACAAAGGAACTAAAAGTGTGTTCTACTTTAGCTGAAGTCATCTCATGGTATATGTCACAGTTTCTGAAGCCTGAACAAAATATTGTCTGCAGCTGAATTCCTAATTAAGTGAATGAATTCAGCAAGTACTGGATTGGCTACAACTGGGCCAGAATAAGGTATTATAGCCTTTGAAAATGTGTCAGACCCTGTGCTAACTAATTATTAATATAACCTCTATTGCTGTTGTTTCACTAGGTATTGGATCATAATACTCAATGGCTCTTAAAAGTACAATTTAAATGCCTGTAAGGCATCTCAAATTTGTGTTATAATAATATTATGATTTAGGGTAGTGTTAGTCATTTGAGTGCCCAATTTAGTAGTCATGAGGCATGTTTGAATAACGGTGATTGTGAAAATAGTGTCAGCAACTGAGGGCCGTTGCCTTAGACACAGCATGCCATTTGGCATCTGGCCGTTTTATCTCATATTTAAATTGTACCTTTAGAGCTGGAAGGTCCTTAAGACTGTGAGAGTGTACCTCCTCCCTTTACAAAGGAAGAAGTTGGGGCTTGCAGAGGTTGAGTCATTTAGCTAAAATTCTGCACAATTAGTAACAGAACTAAGACAAGCAAGCCAGCTTATTCCTAAGAAGGGAAGTGTGACTAGAATCTCTGGTTTGAGGCGAACTGGTTTCAGAAGACCATTACTCTCTCTATGGTAGTGTTCCCAAGTTGGTCTTTGTACTTTGTTTTCTCCAGACCACACACTCATTGTTCCTAAGTGTGATGAAAATCCAGCAAGGAGTTTTACAGTGCTTAATTGTGCCCAGCACCAAGTGGGTGGCCTTGGCGGAGTCACAAAGGCGTAAGGCTGTCCTTGGTCTTCAGGGTTTTCCTAGGCCCTGCCCTCCACTCCCCTGAAGTGGAATGAATGTCCAGCATGGCAACAGAGGGTGGGAAGCCTCAGGCGTGGGAGGGACTTCTGTAGCCTGCAGGCCATGGGCAGCAGTGGACATGAGTTTTGTTTGTTGAGTCCCAGGCCACACAGCAAAAGCCTGGAGAGGAAGGCAGAGTTTGAGCTTCTTGTTTCCTGGAGGGAAGAGCCTGGATTCTGCAGCAGTGGGTGCATGAAGGGGAAAATGCCCTTGAGGCAACCCTGGGCAGAACAGAAGCAGGCATCGGTGAAGTTGGCAGCTAGGACCAGATAGAGACTAGGGTGACTGTGAGGAAGGAGTGGGAATGTGAGGGGCTGACTCCTCTCAAGAGAGGTCCAACAGGCTCAAGGTGTTTGAGGTGGTCTCAGAAGTGGGCTGGTGTAAGCAACCTGAGAAGCTGTGATCAAGTTACGTTTTGCAAAAATTCTAAAAGAAAAGCTCAGTCTCAATTATTTAATGAGGGTGTAGTGTGTGTGTGTGGAAGCCATAAGAAGCTAGTTCTGGGATGAGCATCCCCGTGCTACGTGGAATCCGTGGAATCCGTGGAATCTGTAGCAAGGCATCCAAACATGGCTTCCTCACCTCACTGGTGATGTGAGCTGGGTGGGAACCAGAGATAGGGTAGTCAGCACTTTTCCACTTCATCGCCACAGTTCTCCAATGAGTCAGTGAGGTGGCAGCTATTGTTATTTCCCGTGTTAGAGCGAGCACGTGCAGCCACTGGGACTCACTCGGTTGCCTGATCTGGAGATGTTTGAAACAGCAACAACAACAAGCATGATCCCAAAACTTGGACCCTTACACATTGTGCTGTCTTGCCTCCTTGCCAAACTACATCAGTAATTAGATCCTATGACTTCTAAAACATTTGGAATTCCTTAACTTCAGAAGTGTCTTAGTCTCCAAGTATAGTTTACCCTACAAGGCATCAAACTCCTATATAAGGCCCATACTTTGCAATTGATTGTCTCTTTTAATTAACTAATTAATTATATTTATTTATTTTTTGAGACAAGGTCTTGCCTAAGGTTAAAGCTGGTACATTATTAGTTCTTAAGGTATGTCAATACCCAGTTAATCATGGACAATATTATTGTTGCTGATTTATTGATATTGCCAGGGTTGCATAAGTATCGCTATTAGTAGGTTTTGTCTGTATGACAATACATGGATTATCTTTGTGACATTAAGAATACTGGGATCTATGGCTGGAGAACTTGGTGCTGGTCCAATTATGCTGTACCCCCTCCATATTAAAAGAGGTGATTGGAGCTTGGGGCAGAGGTGAAGGACTATAGTTAGCCACAGCTTGAGTACATCATTGGAAAGCAGACTAACCAGAGATCTCCATATAGCAACAAAGTCTTTCCACTATAAGCAACAGTATACCTATACACACACACACACACACACACACACACACACACACACACACACACTATGAACTTCAGAAGACAAAGCAACAGAATGCATCCCAAAACTCCCAACTCTGTCAAAGCCAATATAGTGCTTTGAGGACAAGGAAAGAAAAATTATTTGCTTTCCACAGTTAAATTTTTTGAAAGAGTAACAAGAAATTACAAAACAGATCAATGAGGTGCTCAGTGGAGCTTACAGAAAATATAACCCATCAGATAATGGAGGTAATAAAGAAAACAGTTACAGAGCTTACAGGAGACACCAATAAAAAGCTAACTGAGCTAAGCAAAATGATGTAAAACAGGAACGGCCGGGTTAGGAAAGAACTATCGTCCATGAAAAAGTCTCAGAGGAAAATCCAGGTGATTACAATTATATTGAAACTATGCACAGCAGAAGTGATCAGTGTGAGGACAGAATAGCAGAATTAGAAGAGAGGGTTGCTTCAAAGATGAATTACTCAGAGATCCCTTAAAAATAACAACAGAACACGAACAGTGGACTTAACCACTACTATGTGATCAAAGAAGATTCTTCCATGATTAATAGGAATAAAGGAAAAGTCATAAGACAGAACAAAGGGCATAAAAACTTGTTTACAAGAAATAATAGCAGGAAACTTCTGAACTATTAGGAAATAATTAAACATAGAGATAAGTGAGATATACAGAAGCCCAAAGAGCCGTGATCAAAAGAGAACCTCACCATGTTACATCATAGTCAAGATACTGGAAGTCCAACAGAGGGACAGAAGCATAAAAGCTGTTGAGAACAGAATGAGTCACTTATAAAGGTAAACCTATTAGAATCACAGTGGACTTCTCAGCATCACCATCAAAAGCTAAGAAAGCACCGAGTGAAGTGTTTCAAGCCCTAAATAAAAACAACTTCCGACCCAGACTTATGTGTCATGCAAAACTTTCTTTCAAAATTTAGGGAGAAATAAACTATTTCAATGATAAAGAGCATGCCAAGAAATTCATGACCACCACAACAGCACCCTCCAAATATAATTTTCAAGGATATCCTAGAAAGATACAATTAAGCAAACAATGCCAAAAAAAAATGTAGTAGAATGACCATCAGGCAGGGTGAACAGTTAAGTAGAAAGGGCTGAAGGAGGAAATCAATAAGAAAACAATGCAGTGACAGGAATAAATCAGTGCTTTTCAGTAATGACTCTCAATGTGAATGGTCTCAGTTCCCTAATCAAAAGACACAGCAAAACACATCATGAAACAAAACCCAATGATGTGCAGTATGCAAGAAACATTTTAATCCAAAAAGAAATACACAGGTTAAAAATTAAACTATGGAACTCAGTATTCCATGTGAAGGGAAACTGGAAAAAAGCAGGAGTAGCTGTCCTAATTTCTTTTTTTTATTTTAATGAGGATAAAAATTAAAAAACATTAAAAATAATACAGAATTTCAAAACAACATGATAGGAAATCAACAATGGTTGTTATACTGCATATTATTATCTTCAAAGTAGTTGTTCAGATATATATACATATATATATATATATATATATATATATATATTCCCTTCCTCCTTTCTTTCGCTGTCCTAGTTTCTGACAAAGTGAAGTTCAATCCAGAACTGATCAGAAGAGGCAAAGAAGGTCACTACATATTGGTTAAGGGAACAAACCAGCAAGAAGAGACAACAATTATAAACACATATGCACCAAACACTGGCACACCCAACTTCATAAAACAAACGTTACCAGACATGAAAAATCTTGTAAACACCAACACAGTTATAGTGAGTAATATCAATCCCCCACTGTCACAAGTATATAAGCTAGATTAACAAAGAAATTTTAGAGTTGATCCAAACCTTTGAACAATTGGATTTAATAGATAACTGCAGAATATTCCACCCAACAACAGAATACACATTCTTCTCAGCATCACATGAAACTTTCTCCAGTACAGACCACATACTAGCCAATAAAGTAAGTTTCAGTTAATGTAAAAGAATTGAAATATCATGCATATTATCAGATCATTGCACAATAAAGCAAAAAATGAACAACACATGAAAATATAAATTATGAAAATACATGCAAACTAAATAGTACACCCTTAAATAAATAATAGATTACAGAAGAAATCAGGGAAGAAATATGACAGTTTTTAGAACAAAATATTAATGCTAGTATAACATACCAGAACTTATGGGACACAATAAAAGCAGTCCTGAAAGGGAAATTTATAGCTAGGAATGTCCACCAATTTGAAGACAACAATATGCAATATAACAACCATTGGTGAATTCCTACCATTTTGTATGTGAAGCTCTGTATTATTTCTAATGTTTTTTAAAATTATTTTTTATTCTCTTTAATTGTTTGACGAATCTTGCCTTCTTACATCTGGCAACCTGAGCAACTTCTTTGAAGATAACAATATGTAATACAACAACCATTGTTAATTCCCATAATTTTGTTTTGAAACCCTGTATCATTTTTACTGTTTCTGTGTTGTTTTGTTTTTGTCTACGTTGTTGTTATTTTGTTATTTTTTAAAATTCTCTTTAAAATAAAAACGGAGTGAACCTGAGTACATAACCTAACAGTGCACCTCAAGGTGTAGGAACAACCCAAACCCAAAGATAGTACAAGGAAGAAAATAAAGATCAGAGCAGAAATCAATGAAATTGCGAGAAAAAAAAATAACAAATGAACTGAAGCATCGTGTACTGGGTTTTGGTACTGTTAATGACACTTCTTCCACTTTCTGAACAAGACTCCTCACATTTTAATTTTGGATTGAGCCCTGCAGTTTATGTAGCCACCCTGGCATGAAGGTAGAAGCACGGAGAAAGCTAAGAGATTCACCACTGTGCAGATGGCCTGCTCCCCGAGGAGGGAATGATGGGCAACATACATGGATTCTCACAGGAACAAAGATGGCGTCCAGGCTGTCTCAGCTGAGGAACATTTTTAAGTGACTCTGAATCCCTTTTTCTTTGATTTCGTATATACCAAAACACTCTTCCTTGTAGTTTAGCTGTGGGAGAGAATTGAGCGATCAGGTTCAACTTGGGTTTTCTAAGTCCTATGATAGTTTTTAAAATGGTAATTAATGAATTGGCATTTCAGTGTTTCTGGACCGGTCTGTGTGCTTCTTTATGAGAGCCTGCTTTTGAAGATACACCCTATGTGGTGGGGTGCTTGCAAGCCTGAGGACCCGAGGCATGGCCTGTGAGTACCAGGGTGTACGATGCCCTGCGGCTTTCCTGGGAGATGACCTGTCACAGCTGCTGCTGTACATGAGCCCAGGCAGTGCAGGCAGCCATCTGTGCACAGCTGTGCTCCCTCCCCGGAGCGCTTACGCTTGCTGGGCGCAGTGAGCAGCAGTGAAGCTCACTTAACAAGTGTAACTGCAGCTTCTTGGCAGCAGCTAATAAGCCTAAGGCTTCCAAATAGGGTGGAATTAACGTGCACTTGAAAGGGCTGGGGAAGCCAAGCTGGGATTATGATTTTCCACCTCATTTTACAATGAGAAATAAGTTTGTGGTCTTCAAGATCTTTTAAACCTTTGCTGCCAAACGCCTGCTTTTCCATACACCGCAGGCCCTTCCGTGATTTTGGCAGCATGAAGGGCTTCACAGGGGAGTTCAGTCATGAATCTGAGGCCTTCTGGCTTCTTGCTCATTGGAATCCCTTGGTGTCTGCTGACTACAAAGCGGTGGCTAGAGAGACTGCAAAGGACTAAAATTAAAACCCTGTATTTCCTCCCATATATCTGCTCTCAAGTTCATATCCTGAGTATTTCTGGAGTGCAGATGAATATAGTGTGTGCGTGTATGTTGATGTTTATGATGTAAGGGGCCCAGTGGAACTGAGGACATAGGGGAGTGGATTAGGGGCCATATGTGATACCCAGGTGCCCAACAGAGGACAGGAACGGTGTCACATGAAGGTAGTGCTCTGTGGTTTTGCAGGCCCTCAAACTTGTGAAGGTGAGAGTATTTTTTAAACACTCTAGTGATAGAAAACCCCAGGGATTGGAGTGGGTTTGTGTGGCAGCATGCAGGCCTCTGTCTCCTCACTCTGGGTCTGAGTCTGGCATCCAGCTGCCCTCTCTCCCTGTTCAGGCCTCTCCTAGCCCTTGAAGAGGAGGCAGAGGCCGAGTTGTGATGGAGATGTATGGAATGCTGCTGTCTTAATTTGTACACTGTGCACGTTGTGGGGGTTGAGTCAGTGAATGTGCTCACTGCTGGAGCCTTGGTCCTTGCTCGACCTGGCAGGCTTTGGGGACTGAGAATTGGGAAGTAAGCGGTGGGTGGGTTCCCAAGTGGAAGTCAGGGTGGACCATGTGGTGAAAACCCCTAATATTTTCCCTTATTGTGGGTAAGTGAGTATAAACATAAGTACTTAAAGATCTTTTTTAAAGTACTTATAGCAAAGCATACATCACTGCAGGGCCGGGGGTGAAAAGGAGAAAGAAATCTTACATTGGGGAGGTTGGAGGAGCTATGGCAGTGGGACCCCTAAAGCTCGTGACTGGACTGGAAACGTTGGAAGATATTTATTTCAGTCAGACATCTCTGTTACGGGAGGGTGGAGGAGGCATTTGGTGAGATGAGACCTAGGTGGGGAAGATGAAGGTAGAGGTTGGAAAAGAGGTATTTTTGGAGGAGTGATGGTAGGTGTGGTGGGAGGGACATTTGCGGTCATGGTACAAAAGATCACAAATGCTAGCGAGGTAGGGGTATTTAATTGAGTAGGCAGTAGGGAGCTCTTGAAATATTTCCAGACATGGGTAATGCAAAGCAGAGCTGCAATTAGGACAGATCAGGAACAATGTTAGGGTGAGCTGAAGCAGCAGACCATGGCAGAGCTGTTCAGGCAGGAGGACGCCAGCAGGGAGGGAAAGGCAGGGCAGGATGGAAAAGAGAACGCAGGGCTGGGAGCACAAGTCAGAGGCGAACCTAGAGTCAGGCTTCTGTTCATAGAAATCAGGATGTCAGAGGGCTTGCTGCTGGAGGGAGAGGGAGACGAACCCTGAGGACCGTGTACCAGCATGTACTGCGCTTGGCTGAACACGGGGAGACTCAGCTGTGGTTCGGGATACAGTCAGAGGCAGCCTGGGCAGTGGCGGGGCAGCTCTGACTGTGACGGGAGGGCTGCTCGACTTCAGAGGGCGTTGGCCTGCTGTGCTGGCAAGGGAGTCCTGCACCAGGCAGAACCGAAGCACCCTGCAGCAGGGCCGCTCACTCCACTCAAAGAGGGAGAGCTCTTTACGGCACCTTGGCCTACAGTGAGCTTGCAGCTATGTGGGCCAGCATAGATTCTCACTCTGTTTTGTTTGTGAGCCTTTAAGGAAGTGCTGAGTGTTACGCCAAGGGCTGGCAGTACTTTGGGATTTTAGATAAGAAACTTTTAGGAGGGGAGCGAATTTAGCTGGGACAGAGCCAAAGTGATGGAAGAGGCCCGGCTCTGCAGGCTCCCTCCACCTGGCAGAGGCCAGTGCTCAGCCCTGCCGGCTCTCCTCCACTTGGGAAGAGAAGGGCACTTGGCCTCTGGTTGGACAGTGCTGCGCTGCTGCATGGTGGCGAGTGCTGGGCAGGGTCCTGTCTTTGCCTTGACTGTGCTGTGCTGCTTTTCACTGAGAGAAGTACTGCCGGATCTCTTCTCTCCTGAGCTGGAGTCTGCAGTTTTCAGTACTTTGGAAGTTGTGGTTGTCTTTGCCCCACAGTGGCCTTCCTGGTCTTGCACATCCCGTAGATGAACTTTCCTGTGGTAATGTGCGTAGAGGATGAAGGCAGCTTCCAAGTGTCTCAGGCTGCCTGTCCTCAGTTGCTGCTTCTGTGACAGCTGTGCTCTCCTCTGGCTGTTTGTCATAAAGGTGTGTATTTTCTTCCAGAAAATGTTTTTGGTGAGAAAGTAAAAAGTAGCTGTTTAGAGTAAAGTTAAAACGAACAATGATAACAATAATTTGTCCTCGACATACTTTTATCCATTCAGGTTGCAAGTACAAGCAACAGAATAATCAAAATTTCTTTAAAGAACCACATGAATAGCAGTGACTGCCAGGCTCCTGGGCAGTGTCCCACACCAGCAGCCACAGGACTCATCTGTGGAAATGTGCTCGTGGTCACAAGAACCGCTGAGAGTTGATGGACAAAGGTCTTGGTTGGGATGCTTTCTTTCTGTCCAGTTTCCCTGAGTATATCAGAGTCTGGGTCAGGTTTCCTATATGCCTGACGTCACTCCAGGCCCTGGGTTACTCTGATTTCTCCTGGTAACTTCCTTCTGTGTCTGTGCCTTCCAGCCAGCATCTGAGGGAGTGTTTTGAGTGGGACCTGTGTCCTCTGAGCCGTTCAGCTTTCGCTGGAGGAGGTGCTTATGTAGTCCTCCCTTCAGGCCATCCAGGCCCTGTGGGAGTTTACAGTGCTGCTGTCAGTTTTCTTCAGATTTCATTTAAAGATGGGTGAAACATTCATTCATAGTTTTGAACAAGCATTTGAAAAGAACTAAAGGAATATCAATTAGTAGAATAGATTTTATACTGAATTACAGCACTTAAAGAGAAGATGAAACCTGCACGACATTTGAAGGGATTTTGAGGGTAAATGTCTTGTACTTCTCATTTAGAGCTTTTCTTTGAAATCTGAGCACTACCTGGAAAATGTTTTTTTCTTCATTTCAAAATGATAAAAATTCTCTTATTTCTTATTTCATACAAATGGCCTCTTGATTGCTAACTTTAATAAATTTAGATTAGGTTTGATTTTTTAATGGTGGAGATTTGATGAACAAAATTCTTATTAGACAACTGCTAGAACAATATTTGTTATAACTTCTATATCTTAAATATGGCTAACTTTTCCTTTGCAAGTTTTTCAGTTAGCTTTTGTTTTTATGAGATGAGAGATTTCATCTGCACACGTCTTTCAGGGGAAAAACTCAAGCTTTTTCAATTCATAATTCTGCTGTCCTGTGAACCCCTAATTTTAGGCTCCACTCTGTATTTGCTGATCAGTGACTAAATTAGATAATAGATATGATATAAAATGAGTGAATGCTTTGGGTAAAATGCAGGTGAAGTGCTGTGATTTTAGATCTCTAGAAGTTTAGTGTTTCGTGGATTAAAATAAAAGGTCCTTGATATTTGTTAACTGATTTTTTTAAATAATGGCTTTGTGAGAAGAACTGAACTAACACCCCGTTTGGTAAGGGAGGCAGCACAACAGGCACTGCTGGTGAGACCGCGACCAGCACATGTGACCTGAGCAGACAGTCTCCTGTTGTGTATGCCCTGTGCTTGTGTGTGTTCTTAAGTTATGTCCTTCTGTGATTTGCATCTAAAAGTTTCAGGTGGAACAGAACAGAGGGGTGCTTGTGAACTATTAACCAGTCACTGAATATCAACGCCTGAGGGATAACTTTGTGCCGGGTGCTTTTTATAGCACTTTGCATGTACCTCCGATCATTTTTCATCACAACGACTTAATTTAGATGGACTGTGGTCACCCGACTTTCTTTTCGGTGAAGAAGTTAAGGTGCAGAGCGATTATGCAGCTTGCTGAAGTGATGGCGTCAGAATCAGAACCCAGGCCATTTGACTCTGAGGTCATTCACTCTTCTGGACTAAGTTTTCCTGTGTCCAGGAAACCTGTGCAGAGGCTAGTGGAGGCAGCAGAACCCCGAGAGGCCTGTGGTCTGTTGTGGGCGGCCGAATGCTCTTCCTTGTCCTTACAGACTCCCCTTCCCCTATGTCGGGGTGGCCTGCGACCTAGCCTGTGCCCCTCGGGTAGCCCTCCCGCAGGAGCCCATTAAGGCCTATGAGTTTCTGTTCTGAAAATGTGACTGCAGTTCTTTAGAAAGTGATGCTCTCTTTTCACTGGGCTGAAAGCCAGGAAGATGTATGCCTGCAGCTGCTGGCAGATGTTTAGAGAGCGAGCGTTACACAAAGGAAAGCAGAGGTGAAAATGGAGAGAGGATGGAGTCTTGATGAGCTGTCCCGCTCCACCTGTGTCTTAAGAGATGAGAGCCACTCCTGGGTTCCCCAGCGTGTGAGCCTTTCTCCTCCCAGCCTCTCATTCTCCTCCCTTCCTCCCAGCCCTCCATCTTTCTTTTCCTTCTCCTCCCTCCCCGCCCCTCCCATTATTTGAGGCTGAAAGAATTTCAGCGCAAAAGGTAAGTGGGTATAGGAGTTGTCCAATCCGTCCAGCTCCTGTGCTTTGCCCCTGGCTAGAAGGAGCAACTCTCCTGTCACATCAGGGGCCCAGGGCCAAGCGGACAGGGCAGTGAGGTCCAGCACGTCCAGAGCATCTCAGAGGAAACAGAAGGCTTTAGTCACTGATGCCCTTGGGACCATGAGCAATACAGAGATGGGCACAAGCTGCAGCGTCCATCTGTGATCAGGCTCCTCTCTGGGCCCACAGGCTGGAAGACAAAGTGCGGGAGTGTGACACAGTGCTGTGTTTGAAACAGCAGGTTTCTACTTTAAGAAGCTGGTTATTAGAAAGATTCATTTGCTTAGTCTCCTCTACTTGAGGGAAGACTCAGAAATCCCAGCAAATGCTTTCCTCACAAAGTTACCTATGGCGGGATGACCTTTGGCATGCTGTGTTGTACCTTGTAGGAATCAGTCCTTAGGACATAAAAGCTATAGAGACAAGGCAAGAACTCTTCCCCATAGCAGACGTGGCATGGCGGATAGCGCCTTGTGTGCAGATGTGTATCTCCCTGACGAGAAGTTACAGAGGAGATGTTTGTGTAAAGTGGCACTGCCCTGACCTTTAGGGAGAGTTTTCTGGGCTGGTATTCAAATGAATGTGAAGGAAGGTTTGGGAAGTCTTTCTCTCTCTTTTCTTTTTTTTGGTATGAAAAGATTATTTTCAGAGTAAAATACACACTATCCTCAGATATTAGTTTCTCTTAATTTATGAAAATATGTCCCTTTGCCTTTATTTCTACTTCTGGAAGAGCCAAGCCTTTCTTATTGCTGAGTGATGCGCATTTCTGTGTTTGGCTTGCTCACTGTGGTACGTGTGAAGAAATAGTCATCTCATTTTCACCAAAAAATAACTGATGTACTTATTTTTACCACTGATGTATTTATAATACTTTATTAAACTTTTAGTAAGACCAAGCCCTTTTTTATTATAAATGCATCTGTCGCTAACCGAGATCTCTAGTGTAAAACCCATGTTGTATGTATGTATGAGGGGCCGGGAAGATGGCTCAGAGGCACAGCGCCTGCCTGCCTGTGTGTTTGTATGTATTTTCAGTGGTGGGAATGGAACCCAGGACCTTGTACATGCTAGGCATGTGCAGTACCACTGAGCTGCACCCCAGACCACAATGCTGTATTTTTTAAAAAGTTTCTTTGAATAATTCTTTATAGTAAGATAATACCGCTTGATTTTATATAGTTTGTTTTATTAGAAGATTTCACTCTTATCTAAAGGGTTTGTGAAACAAATTTTATTTCCTGGATCCTGAAGTTGGTTATGGGGAAATTTTAGCTGCATTGTATTAAGCGAAACCCTACGCCCTCACCCACATCTTCTGCTGATGTGCCATTTCTAAATACGTCCTGCTTGTTCCAAAATGAGTACCAATAGCTGGAAGCATTGGAGAATGTTAATTTGGCCCTTGTGTTCAAGAGTGGCACTTCAGTTTCCTAGGTTGTGTCCTGTTCCACGTGAGTGTTCCAGATGATTTATTTCCTTTCTTTTAAAAACAAGGCATTCAACACTCATAAAATCAAACCTGGTGCTACATGTGCTGCATTTATATCAACCTTTGTCTTGAAGCCTTATGTTAAAATTAGTCATAGAAAGTTGGCAGAGACAGGCTGTTTTTAGACTGCAGTTCTAGTCTTCTGGTTCAAGCTATTTTTCACTAATAAATTCTCTCTTTAAAAGTTCAGTTCTCCTTAAAAATCTCTATTTTTAACCTTCAGGGTCTGGGTTAGGTTTCTTGGATCATTTTATAGTCAGCTTGTACAATTTTTTCTAAAGCTTTTCAGTCTTGAGTCCTGACCAGTAACATTTGACTTATAAATGGCATATACATACTGCTTTGCGAATAAATACTATGTAAATTAATTCACACTTGTGCCTGTGATGTACATTATGCAACAGGGTTGGGTATAGCTCAGTGGTAGAGCACTTGCCTAGCATGTGCAAGGCTCTGGGTTTGATCCCCAGCACTGCCCCCAACTACAAATATACATGTACACCCATGTATATATTTGTGTATACACACAAGGGGTGATTATAATATGTGGTGAATGTTTAAATTTTATTACAGTAAAAGGTATGGTGTCATCAGTCCCCCTGAAGATACCTGACATGCTTCAAACATACTTATCCCAGCATGCTCGCTACCTTCTGGAACAGTTCTGGAAATCCTCCTTTGTGAAGATGTGTATGAGGTGTGGTCAACAGTGAATGCTACTGCCTAGTGCCATCCAACAGAAATGGGGGCTTGTGAAAGCATAAACTGTGTCTTCCTTCACCTGTTCACCAGGTCTGATGCCACCAGACTTCTGGTTCTTCCTCAAAGTCAAAATGACCATGGAAGGTACAGGGTTTGAATCGGTCTGAGACACTGAGGCAGCCACAACAGAGCAGCCGAAGACACTCATGTAAGAGAAGCTCAGAACTGTTGCAGAAAATGGCAAAAACTGTGAAGTGTGTGTGTGTGTGTGTGTGTGTGTGTGATGTATTTGGAGGTGGACTAATGACAATATGCCTTTTACTGTAATAATTTTATTAAAAAGATTAAAACATTCACTGTATATTTTGACCACATGCACATGCCAGATAAAAGCTAGAAAGTACAAGGATTTTATGGGGAAAAACTAATCCTTCCTTCCTGTGCTCTTCAATTCCAGAATACAACTTCTGGCCACAATCGATTGCTGTTCATTGTCTATAAGAGAATGTGATCACTAACTCCTCAGGACAAGGTTTTAAGATGGTGTAAAGTATTGAAGACATATGAAAGGGGTAAATAGAATGTGACTGACACCATGTGACAGACACCATGTTTCTTTCCCACTCCTCTTTAGAAGAATTCCTGTTTTTTCTCTACGGCTTGCTACACTGCAAGTATGGTCCCTGCTTCCCTGATGTTTCAAAGTGGCCAAAACCTGGGGGTCAGTGGTGTGGACAGCAGTATGCACCGCAGAACGCAGGACTCTGACAGTGCAGATCCATCCTTGTTAATTTAATCCATGGGAGCTTTCTTCAGGGGAGCAAGAAGTGAGAGGAGGAAGGGCAGACTGTGCTCATTCTCCCTTCTTACAGAGTAAGGAGGTTGTTACAGATTCAGCAATGAAGTTTAGATACAATGTAGTAAGTAAATCTGTAAATGGAAGCTAGACTAAGCCTGGACTAGAGGAGACTGGGGGAAACTGGAGCCTGGGATTTATTTAATAGGAAGAGGTATTAGGAAGTAGGATAAAGATATCAGGGGATTTTGCCTGGAAATGGGGAAAAAAATCTTCTCTGTTCTTGATTTTGTGTTGCGGTTGTTTGTATTGTCAGGATCCAGTACCTATCTTATTATTTTAAGTTAATTTTTTGAGTTGAACTTGGAAAGTCCATCACTGTCTCTAGCATTGTTGGTTCAACACCTTTCTATCGAAGGCTCCTGTGGCCACAGAACGGATGGGGTGGTGCCCACACAGCCATGGTTCTGGCACTTGGTGTCCTCAGAAACTAGGAAGGGAGCTGGTCTGGAGCCAGAATCAGAACAAAGCCTAGAAAGTGCTGCGATGAGAGTAGTGACCAAAGCCTCAGTTTCTCCCATCTCACGGGTTATAGCGAGGTCTAAATGTGATCTGCACAAAGACTCAGGCGAAGCTGTCAGTGACCAAGGCAGCATCTTTACCCAGCCAGTGTGTTCCTGGGTCTTCTGAGGCTAGGAATTGTACCACGGAGTGCAGGGGTGATGGAAATGTGTTAACTGCAAAGATGAGGAGGACAGACCTTTCAGTAGGGAGAGATGTGTGGGGTTCCCCATCATCCACTTAAAGAATTTACAGGCCAGTTTTTTTCTAAATGTTAAAGACAAAGATCACCTTCATTTAAATTAAAGTAATTTCCAGTTTACTAAAGGCAGAGACTAAGCTGAAACTGACCCTACACTGTTTCTTTGGGACCCGTAACAAGAGTGTCCTGAGACCAAGCTGGCCCAGCTGGTGCTCATGTGGAGCAGGAGGCTGGAGTCACCCAGTGACACTGCGCCAGCGAAGCTAGTCCAGTGAGTCTGAAAATGAAAGGGTTTCTGGTTATTGGAGGTTGGAAAGAAGTTAAAGATCATGAAAGCAAGGAGTTAAGTAAATTGGAAAGAATATTCCTAAAATACATCTTTATTGTTCTTTTCACATAACTTCAGTAGCTCCCTCTGCTTGTCCAGCTTTGCAGGACTCTCAGCCCTAAAACAAAGTCCGGGTCTAGCTCACCTCACTTCTTTACCTGTTTTCCTGCCCATTCAGTATCTCCGCCAAGGATGACAGTGCACTCTTTCCAGCTGACCAAAATCATACCCAGCAATTACTCTTTGCTTTGAATTGCACTGTCCTTTCTGCTTGGAACTCTCTGGACAGTTTCCAAATGGTTTGGTTCCTGGTGTCCTGGCCAACTGCAGCAGTACTACACGCACCTGCCCAGCCTTGTGCTTCCTACATTGCTCCCTCTGAAGACTTTGGAAGTTTCCTGAGAGCTGAGAATCTTGTAATTTTCTGCTGTTACAAGTTCTCGCTATTTCTTATGAGTATAATTTCTTAACATAAAAGGCAATGCATTCTAGTTAACCCTGAACTATCAGAAGACAAGAACAGATGAGATTTGGCGTTTTTTGGAGATGGGACTATTTGGGGGGAAGTAACAGCACGGATACTTTCACGGTAGCTTGTTTCAAGCTGGAAGTCTGATGTCTCTGAAGGTTGGGAAGAGATGGTTCCTAAGAGCCATCTAGTGCACCGCTTAGGGGGAGCCCCACTTTCCAACCCACTATCCAAAACTCAGAATCCAAATACTAATTGATTGGGACGATGATACCCTGGCTTTCAACCTCACAGATATAGTTTGTGGGGTATTTGTACTTGATCACTGGTTTCTGGCATATGGCATGGTGAAGAGAATTCTTAGCCACTAGGCTAGTCTTCTGCTTTCTAAAAAAAAAGTATACTAAGGTTCTGTGTTAGCCTGCTAAGAGATTTTAGGGTTGGGTCTGAAGGATGATTTATAGCTATATATTTGGACAGTTGGTGAAAGTAATTTCTTTGAAAGACTGCGCAATAGCAGATCTTCAGTAAGCATTGACCAGATGATTGATCTAAGGAAAGAGCCAAAAAGAAAAAAAGGGGATAATTCTATTGTGGATGCAGCAGGACTGAGCAGGGCTGAGGAAATACAAAGTAAGCAGCTGTGAAGCATTGTTTTCTTACTGCCCTTCTGGATCGGTACTCAACAGAATGGCCAGGGGTTTTCCTGGTGCAGTGAGAAGACAGCAGTTTGTGTGAATTTAATTCAAGCCCAGGTGCTTATAGGGAAAGTTCACTCAATCTTATTGTAGACAAAGTAGAACGTAGGGCAGGTTGTCTATAGCAAGAGTAGGGTAAAAGCAGCAAAGCAATGGTGAATTTTCACCTCAAGAACTACTTGAAACAGTCACGGTGGGGATTCGCATCGCCCTGGGCACATGGCTGTTTTTTAAACCATTCCTGCTTCAGAGGCCTAAGGACACTGAATTGAGCATGACTTCAATTATTTGAACTTCCATTTTCAATTAGAGCTAACTCCTGCCTCACAGATTAATCTAGATAAGAAAGTTAGAGCAGTGTCTGTTGCCTGTAATAAACACTGCTGTATTTGGAAGAAGACTGCATTAGCTAAAATCTTATTTTTATAACTTGAGGTTCTAAAAAGCAATAGCAAATCAGCCCCTTAGCATTTCCCAAAATATTCCAATCCATCTGCCTTAAAAAATTATTGCCAAATTCTTTAATTTGTTAATAAGAAGTAAAACATGCTTACTCTTATAGCTGTGCTTTGGGGAGGCTATTGAGCCCCTCTCCAGGAAGGGTGCATCCCCTTCTGGGAGCAGACATTTACAAACATGCAGTGCTGTCCTGTTTGGAGTTTTATCATCCTTGCTTCTTGTGTGTGCATGAAAAATTATCACGGTACTAATCTTTGACCTTCCTTGAGTCTTGCTGGTTTTAGCATGACCGATGAGGTCGTTATATCCTGACATTTTGCCCCCTTGTTTACAAAATCCTAGGAATTAATCTTTGCGTTTTCCTTTGACCTTTTTCTCTTTCTTGATTGTTTGATTGTTTTATAATGGAAGGAGGACTGAATGTCTGAGCTTAATCTCCAAAAACCTGTCATTTGATATCTTGAAAGAAACAGGATCTTAGTTTCGGTGGGGTCTTTATGAGTAGAAAATAGAACAAAACAGAACACTGGTGGCCTCAAGTGCAGGAGTCCTGGGGGCCCTGGTCCGTCACATTTCCCCTCCTCTATAACATATGGGCCTTTCCAGATGGGTGTTCTGGGTGTGTTTGAAGGCCCAGTAATGGCAGTGAGATGTGGCAGCTGAAGTGGCGGCATATACTTGCTCAGGTGCCGTGCTCCTATGCTTCGGAGTGAAATGGGAAGCAGCCGAGATGATTATGGTCCCCAGAGGGGCGGCGACATCAGTGTGACCCCTTCAGAAGTATTAGAAGAGAGCACCGGGAAAGCTGAGACGCAGATTTGAAGGTAAAATGAAGGCCCTGATTGTGCCGAGGTGGAGGAGGAGGAGGAGGATGTGGAAGTAGCTTATTCTCAGGTCTTTTGTGGGAGGCTCTGAGAACGGTTTCATGTGTATTTCCCGCACCAAAACAGAGCCTGGAGAGTGGATGTTGCCAGCTGGTTTGGTCCTTGGGATTGGCAGGGAAGGGGGCTCATGGCCAGGCTGCGTTCTGTTTATATCAGTAAAAAAGCTCTCCAGGTGAGGACTGGAGCAAGGAGCTATTTTTGTTTAATAGAATTCAAAGAACAAAGAGATTAGGAAGTTAATTATCTCAGAAATGGTTTCACTTTATGATATAAAATAGAAAATTTAAGAAACAAGTTTAAAACGATGATGAAAAATGAACACTTTCTCCGTGGGTCACGATGGAAGCCCAGCCTCATGGTGTTGAGGTTTCTTGTCTGTTAAAAATCTCCCTTTGCAATTGCAGTTTCTGCCCTTCTGCTGCAGAGTCGGGCATGGCGGTGCGTGGTGAGCAGCCTGACTCACGTGCAAGCCTTCCTCGGCTCTCGGATCTGTGCCTCCGCTCCCTACCACACCAGGCCCGGAGGCAGCATCCTCTTCTATTTTCGGAGAACAAGCCCCTTGCCCAGTAACCGGTGCTAGAATTACAGTCGGGAGCACAGACACCTGTTGGGATAATGGCTGCTGCCTTTTCTTTCCTTCTGATCCCCTGGGAGAGCAGCAAAGCGCCCTTTCTACCCCACAGGACTGTGCACCGTCACTAGGGACCAGTGGGGCAGGCCGTGTGGGTCATCACATGGCCCGGGGCTTGCTGCTGCCACTGACCACAGAATGTCCATGGCTAACGTCTCCCTCCCCTGGCGCTCACACTTGGTCCATGGGCTGTGGCCACGCCCTTCAGACATTTCTGTGTTTGCTTTCTAGTCTCTGCTGCTTTGACATGGTTTATGTCCAGTGTTACTCAGACTTTTAAAACACAGTGAAAAATCATGTCATGTTGTTTAATATTTTATTTTAGGGAGGGTGCTGGTGGTTGGGAATTGTTTCAGAGATTTCTAAATTTATCATTTACTGCTTTATTAGTAAGTGCTTTTCGGGGGGCAGTACTAGGTGTGGAACCCAAGGTCTTTGCACCGAGCCACCTCCCTGGCCCTCCCTAGTTTTTATTTTGAGATAGGGTCTAAGATGCTAAGTAGCCCAGGCTGGGCTCAGAGTCCAGAGATTGCAGGTGTGCTCCGCTGTGCCTGACGAATAAATGGCTTTAAAGGAAGAAAAAAACTTGTTTTGATTATGTTTCTGGGAAGGGGTGGTTATGTTAGGTTTTAAGATTTGATTCAAGTAAGACTTGATTAAATCATAACCAGAAATTGACCATCTGGAAAACACTATCCTTGGATCCAGAAGTGTCATTGCCATCTGGATCATAAAATAGAATTTGCACCAAAGAAAAATATTGGTGCACAAAGAGAACCACATCTATACAAAGGTCTGATCTTAATTTTGTTTCTCTTTGGGCCAATTTGTTTTGCTTATAATTTCCAATGAATACTGTTTCCCATTTCTGTTTGACCCCTCCCTATGTTTCCTGAATTTGCTATATGATAGGCTGCCTTTCAATCTAATTTATATTATAAATATAACTGTTCTATTGAGAATAGCTACAGATTTTATTATGACCATTCACCCTTTCTTTAAAATGGTTCAACTTATGTAAGAGCAAGAGTCCTGATTCTAAATGTCTATATAGACCTACAAAAGGGCATAGAAAAGGTCTAATAGGATAGTCGCCTGCTGATGAACATTCCAGCTATTTCTAGGGTTGAGCTATTGCAAATAAAGCTGCCAGTGAACACTTATATATGATATTTTCCTCCCTGCTTCCTCTTTCTCTCTCAACTGAGGGGTGCTGTACCGCTAAACTACATTCCCAGCCCTCCCCCCTTTCAAATTTTGAGACAGAATCTCACTAAGTCACCCAAGCTGGCCTGAAGCTTGTAATCGATCCTTCTGCTCCAGCCTCTGAAGCACCTGGGAGTACAGGTACGCACCACCACCCTGGCCGTTTTCATTTCTCTTCAGTAAATAATTAGAAGTAGACTTGTGAGTGGCATGGCACACTTATTTAAAAAGAAAAAGTTTTGCAGAGAGTCTGTACCATTTTATGTTCTGACCAACAAGTATGAGAGCTCTGGCTATTCCATGTCTTTGTCAACATCTAATACCTTCTGTCTTTTAAATTTTAGTCATTCCAATAGGTAGGTAGTAGTATCTTCCTATGGTTTTAACAGTTCCTTGTGTTTGTGGTTTTAGTACTAGAATTTTCTTTGGTTTCCTGATGCCATTCTTCTGTGTTGCATGTATTTAATTTCTCTGTTGCTTATCACCTGCCAGCTTCCATCTTTCCCTTCCCCATTTCCGTATTCCTTCTTTCAGTGTGTGTTTACCCAGGGTGCTGTTTTTGGTTATTGTTCATCTTCCAACAAGGGCCACTTGTCCGCGCTCGCTATTCACTGAAATATAGGCGGGGTGGGAGATGCAGAAGGAGCGGGGCCAACATTGGTGTCAGTTCAGACCTCTTATCGCAGTGTTCTTACCTGTCACTGGATCCTGGGGCAGTGACATGTCCTGCTTAGGAATCTCTGTGTGACAGGATCAGGTATGCGCTGTGACATTAGGTCTCTGCAGAGCCTGAGCAATAGACCTTTGGTGCAGTGATCTTGTGTTTACCCAGCTTCCCACTCTCCCCCAGAGGATTCACCATCCTTGAAGCCTGGCTCTGCCCACCCTGCTGTGCACCCCGACCCCACACTCCAGCCAGCTGGGGTCTGCCTTGGTTACTTTTTTTTTGTTGCTGAAATATCCAATGCCTAAAATGAAAGAAGGAAAGGTTTATTTAGCTTACAGTTTGTGGAGGTTTTAGTTTATATTTGGCTGGTTTTGAGGCAGAGTGGCACATGGCAGAGGGCAAGCTGTTTATGGCGGCAGAGCACAGCAAAAACCACCAAAGCAAAAGGGAAGAATGGCTGCAAGCAGCCTCCTTTTCTTCCCTATATTGTAAACAATTTACCCCACCCAGGGGTCGAGAACCTCTCACACAATCTCCATGCCCTCCTCTTCCATAGGCTCAGGATGTTTATAAAGGAAGCACCCCAGCTTCCTCCTGAGTCATTTAGCTAAACCTCTAGATTCCCCAAGTTGACACAATGTATCAACCATAACATTCCACCCCTTGTCAACTTGGCAACCAGACACATTTTTTTAAAATTAGTTTTTAGATATAAAGACATGTTTATATCAGAACCATAACATTTTGCCCCCATATAAATGAAAATTAAACACAACATTTAAAGGCACAAAATAAATGTTACCATTTTAAAAGGCACCAATGGTGGAATATAGAGCATTGGAACCAAAGCAAGTCTAAAATCCAGCAGGGCTAACATTATGTCTTATAATTTTTTTTTTTTTTTTTTTTTTTTTTTT
>PVLD010000148.1:70627-314211 GCA_004027595.1 Dinomys branickii | reverse complement strand
TTAGGCCTGCTTTGCTCCCCAGTTGTAGCTTTTTTTAGATGATTTATGCTCCTGTTTTTTTTAAACTTTTGAGGTCTCTAAGGCACTTTTTGCTTTACACTCACAGACTCACATATTGCCCTCTCAGGGGCACACTGCCTGGCCTCTCAGGCCTTTTCAAATCTGGGTGGAAGCCTCTTTAACCTCAGAACTCTTGCATTTTTTTTGCACTTAAAGCCAGGGCCATGTGGATGATGCCAAGGTGTGCTGCCACTTGGAATAGTAGTTAAACTTTTTTTTTTTTGGCCATAGGGGTCGAGTGCCTGGATTGCTGGGTATACTGAATTTAATTTTGAGAAGCAATTTTTTTATGTTGTCTCCATTGTGGAACCTGGTGCGGTTGCTGCTGCCATTTTGGAACATGGCACTTTTTGGCTTTTTTTTTAAGGTAAGGTCTCTCACCTTTATAGTTTTTAGTCTGCAAAGGGTGGAGACTTGCTGCTTGTGATGCCCGCAGGCCATCTTTTTTATTTTTTTGTTTCGTTTTAGCAATAGAGAGCTCCTCAGCCTTATTTTTGAAATCCACAGTTTTACTGGAGCTTTTTTTTTTTGGCCAAACTCACAACATTTTAAATCATCCTGTTGGGCTCTTTGCTTTTGATTTTTTGTATAAATCTGGCTAAAAGCCCCCAATAATAGCCATGCCACTGCCCCAACATTTGACTGCCTTGAAATTTTTTTTGCCAGATTAGTTTATTGCTGCCCTTAATCTTAGTCTTAGGCAAAGTCTCTGGACACAAGCAAAATGTAGATAAACTTTTTGCCGAGCCATAACATACATCATTTGGAGTCCAACAGCCAATGCAGTCTTTAACAGAAACTTTTTAAACCTGGTCCTTATCGGCTGATTTCCATTGGCCTTTTGGTCCTCTGAACTCTGACCAGAATCTCCCATACAGAACAGCCGAAGGTGTTCCAGTGCATCCCTTTTAGGCGATATCTCTGAACCTTTTAAAATTCTTCCCATAAGCCATTTTTAAAGGCTCTTGAAACACATGGTCAGGTATAGCCACAGCAATGACCCCACTCCTGGTACCAAATTTTGTCTTGGTTACTATTTTTTTGTTGCTGAGACAAAATACCCAACACCCAAAATGAAGGAAGGAAAGGTTTATTTAGCTTATAGTTTGTGGAGGTTTTAGTCTATATTTGGCTGGTTTTGAGGCAGAGTGGCACATGGCAGAGGGCAAGCTGTTTATGGCGGCAGAGCACAGCAAAAACCACCAAAGCAAAAGGGAAGAATGGCTGCAAGCAGCCTCCTTTTCTTCCCTATATTGTAAACAATTTACCCCACCCAGGGGTTGTAAACCTCTCACATAATCTCCATGCCCTCCTCTTCCATAGGCTCAGGATGTTTATAAAGAAAGCACCCCAGCTTCCTCCTGAGTCATTTAGCTAAACCTCTAGATTCCCCAAGTTGACAATATATCAACCATAACAGGGTCACTTGTGCCTTCCAGCTCAGACTTTTAATCCTTGTAGATAACTGCATATCTGTGTAAGTTTTGTCCTGTTTAGTTGTATCCTCAGTAGATTTGGCCGGGTTTTAACTTATTTGAATTAACTCCTCAGGGTTATAGATAAGCTGGTTTTTCAGTTGGTTTGAGCATTGAATCCTGCCCTTTAGGAGCTTATGTTGAGTTGGCCTTAGGAGGACAGTGGAGTAGAGACCCCCAGCTCTGCTCTTCCCACCGAACATTGCACTTGACATTTCTCGGTGACTCTGTTCTACAGTTCCTGCCTTTTCCCAACTCCTAGCTCTCTGCTTCTCGCTGAATTGAGACTGGTCCTCTTCCTGCTGCTCTGGATTTTCTCCACTTGCCTGCCTTCGCGAACACATTTTTCTCCAGTCTCCAGCACACTCCTCCACACTCCCATGCTCCGGCCTGGGCTTTCCCCTAAGCATTCTGTCCTCACGAGAAGGCCTGCTGGGGTTTCTCACCACTCCTCTGTCCCTGCAGCCTTGAACACCCATCTGTCTTCCCCATAGAGCTCGGCTGTCTCTGGGAGGCTGCCCTTTCTCCTCTGGTCTGACCCCCACTCATGTGCAGCACTGAGAGTTTCAGTTTGCAGCCTCGTGTTGTTTGATATTCTTTGTAATGTTGTCTCTCCAGCTGGACTGTACGCAGTGGAGAATGTGGACTGGGTCTTCCCATTTTCTGTTTCCTTAGCATTCCTAGCATAGCACTAACATAAAGTAAATGCTTAACAACAACTAGTAATTAGTCATCTGGCTGCATGGTGGTTAGGTCAGTATGTTTACACAACTTGTCATTTCTGTCATCTGGTTTTGTAGTTTTCCACTTGGGCCTTTTTAGGGTCTCACATGATTTGCCTGGTAATGCGGAGTTGCTGATTTTCCTCCGATGGGTAGTGATTGCGTGTGTGTGTGTGTGTGTGTGTGTGTGTGTGTGAAAGCTAGATACTCTGAGCTTTGTAGGACCTGTCATTGTCAGAGCCCTGGCAACTGAAGTACATTCTATATTAGAACTTGTGGAAGGCACAGGAGAGAGAGTAGTTCCCAGTGTATTAATCTGTGGTGCTTTTAAGAATTGTGGTCACTGTCCTTTTTGATTATTTGTTGGGATCAAATGCCATAATGTAATTTAGAGATAAATAGCTCGCTGTGTTTTGGCATATTTCTTAAGTATAAGATGCTTCTGCATTGGGTGTTTTTAGGATTTATGGAAATAGTAGGTTTGAGTTTTCAGTATAGGAAAAGAGGAAAGAAGTGGGAGACGTGATTACACTGATTTGTAAATGAATCATTGACCATACAGTTGGTACAGTGAGAGATGTCTTGAAGATCGTAGCATCCTACTTCAGTTCTTTTAGGTGAGAAAATGAAGAGCCAGTGCGGTTATGTGATTTCCATAAGGTCCCAGTTAGTAGAAGTCAGGGGTAGGGCAACACTGTGGCTAGGTTGGGGTAATATATATTATTTCTGAATTCTCTCACCCAGTTTGTAGAAAATATTATTCTACAAGTAACTATCTGAGAAACTCACACATTCTTGAAAAGTGTAATCTTTTGAAAAGAAAGTCTTTCAAAAGATTTCTGATATGCTCTGCAAGGTGCCAGACAGGGTTATCTTTCAAAAGCAAATGGATCGGGCCAGATTCTGTCTCAGCCACGCTCACTCTGGTTCAAGGGAAGCATCCCTAGGGGGTGGTGAACAGGAAGCTCATCTGGTTGTGCTTAAATATCGCTGCACCTTGTCTCCCGTCACTGCAGGCTGGGGTCTGGTTACTCTTACTTGCTGACTGCAGTGATCCTTGAGTAATCTTCCACCAGCCCGACTCCAGCGATGTCTGCACTGCCCAAAACCCCAAGGATTGCCCCACTTTTTTCAGAAGGCTAAGGTCAGTAGTGGCTACCACTGTGCCATTTGCAGTCTGGGTATTGGACGTGCTCTTGGAGGCTTGGCCAAGGCAATGGGGAGCCAGTGGTTTCCCAGCTGACAGGTAGATAGAGGCAGGAGATGACCCCATGGAGCTCCCTGCTTACATGTGGCTCATTCTCAGTGTCAGGAAGTACGTTTTTATCTGCTTTACAATTTTGCCTCTAGACTTGTAACCTGAAAGCAGTCACATAGTCTGTTAGGATTTGGGAAAGACCTTCCAGAACATTTGATGTAGGGGAGAGTTTAAATATAGTGCCCTTTCTGTGGTTTAATTTGAACCTATTGAAATGTTTTGTAACTTCAGTATCCTTGTTTTGGGCATTAGCAAGTAGGGACAAGATTTCTATGGAAGACTTCTATATCTAGAAGTAACTCATACTTTTTCTTAGGGCATGGTAATATAAGGGTCTGAATTGTGAGAAGTAGAGTCTTTCTTCTGAAAATTAAATGCACTTTTAGGATGCAAATGCAAGGAATCAAACAAACAGCCTTTTAAAGGTAAAGGGGTCAATAGTTTTGCAAATAGTGGTCTACATTTTTTCTGTGGTTTATAGTATATATTTACTTAACTGAATTTGGGTCATTGTATAAAATAGTACTGTCTTTGAATTTCTTTTGCCCTGCAAGTTAATTTGAGTAGTATAATTTTTATAAATATTATCCATTATATCCCCACTGTTAAAATTTACCATAATCTTTATTAAAAGTGCAGGTTAAATTCAGTTAATGAGGATTACCTTAATTTAAAATATTGAGGCTTTTTTCCCCATAAAAGAATACCACAATTTAAAAACAATACAGAATTTGTATCTAACGCCTACATTATAAGAAGAATATATAGAAAAAGTTGTCTATATGTTCACATTTTTAAAATTTTGAAGTTTGAAATATTTAAAATACTTCCTATCATAAAGTGGTGAATAAGGATTTTTGTGACCATTACTCTTCTCTCCTTTGCTTTAGAAGTTCTAACCAAGGAAATTATCCTATCAAAACAAATCAGGAGGATCCAAAAATCATTACTGGTAAATGATATTTTACTTAAAATGATAGTAAATGATTTTTTACTTAAAAAGAGGCCTAGGAAACAAAAGTTGCCAGTAAAAATCTGAGGTCATTCCCTGTAAGAACCAAGTAAATATAAATTAAACCAAAACAATGAAAATGACTTTCACCTTTTAGGCGAGCATTTTCTAAGATAATAGGAACTTGGATTTGCTGTGTGCATCTTGTGTCAGACACTGCCATGGCTCATCTGTTTCTTATAATAACACCTTTAGGCAGGTGCAAAAATCCAGTCCCCACTTCACAGAAATCTGCAGAAACCTTCCCAGTTCCAGGCACAGTTGGAATTCGAACTGAGCTGCAGAATGTGGCTGCAGACCCTGCTCTTTTACTCGCTACACTGCCCCTAAAGATAGGTGCCATTCAATATTGGTGAAGGTATCAGGAAGAAGACAGCCTCCTTTTCTCTACTGCAGATGGGGAGATGTTGATCGTGCCTCCTATGTAAATGGCCTCCTAGTAGCACCAGTCTGTAGCTTAGAATCCAGCCTTTCCAGTTCTAAGGATGTATCCTGAAGAAATGATTGGGAAACTGCAGTAATGAAAATGTGAGGATTGTTGGTAGCATGGCTTACATAACAATCTGAACAGTTACCTGCAGGGGCTTGTTCAACTAAATCATGCTGCACCATGCAATGGGATGCTAAATGGCTACTTAAAAGTGTTATGTTTATTAATACAAATGACTATATTACATTTATGTGATCAAAAGAAGGTTACAAAGCAGTGTGGCATTGTAGCATGACCTCATTTAGCCATACTTCTAAATAGCTACGTGTGTATTTATAGCCCAGAATGTTATGGGCTGTCCTCTCAGAGTGCTGGCTGTATGGATGATGTTTAGCTGCTTCTTTATGTGTGCTCAGCTATCTCTGGAAATTGTATAGTCACCTGTCATTTTTATAATTGGGAAAGCATCCTATAAAATGCAATTTTTCCTGTCCTCCAAAATACGATTTTAGGATAAAATTAATTTTGCAGATTTTAACTTGGCTTCATACTTGCTGAATGTGAGGCAGTTTATATGAATTTTTTTCATGAAACGTCATTTCCCAATTTGCTTTTAAAGTCTCATCTTCCAGAGTTTACTGTCCCTTCATCCAGAACTGCTTCTGGAAACTAGGTGTGCTGTCGTTAGGTGGGGCCAAAGAGCTGGGATTGTCCTAAGCTGCAGGTCCCACCTTAGTTTGCCTGAGCTTCTTGATTTAAACAGGACTTTTCTGTAATTAATTTACATACAAGGAGAACTCTGTTAGAGAAAACTAAATGTAAGGTATTGGACATAAAACAGGTGATACTTTATGTTTAAAATCAAGAAGTCTTCCTGAGAAGTAATTGTCTGGCAGATTTTAGCATTACTCCATTCTGAGACCCTACGGTGGTATAAAAGAACAAAGAGCCATTGCTAATTTCCTAGAGAACCCCAAGCCCTGGATAATAGAGATTTTTTGACAATAAATTTTGTTTTCTTAAAGAGCAGTGAAGCCTGCTCCTTCTTTCTTATGTGAGTGGATGCAGTCACTTACATGGTCTATGCAAGCAGAGTGAGTACATAATGATGGGCTTGCTCATTGCCTAAATGTACTGCTTGAAGCAGAACTAATTAAGCAATGCAGATTCCCAGAAAATATGCTAGTTTTTGTTGGAGGCTACAGTTCCATCATGGATTTTCACTGGTCCTTGTGTATAGGGTTTGGTCTTACTAGATTTTCTGTCTTGCTCTCTTTTTTTTTCTTCTGGTTCTCTCTGTCTCTCTCTGTCTCTGTCTCTGTCTCTCTCTGTCTCTCTGTCTCTGTCTCTCTGTCTGTCTGTCTGTCTCTCTCTGTTTCTATCTCTCCCCCCCCCATTTATGTCAGGCCTTTTACATGGGAGGTGTGACAATTAAGGTTACAGTCAACTTGATGGGCTTGGGCACTGCCTGGGGGATTGGTAATGCACAGTTCTGGGTGTGGTTGGGTAGGTAGGTCATGGAGGTTCTCCCGCTACCATGAACCGAGCACCTTTGTTCTGCCATGTCCTTTCACTGTGATATTCCTGCCTGTAGCCAGGAGTCAGCCATGCACTGAATTCTCTGAAACGTGAGCCAGGTAAAGCTCTCCTTCCTTAAATTGTGGGTGTGAGATATGTGGTCCTAGCAACATAAAACTGATTAATACACTAGGCAGGCACTCTACCGTCGAGCTGTGCCCCCAGCTCGCCATTTGTTTTGTATTTTCAGCTCTGAAATTGTCTGCTGGAATCAAGATTGACTCACTGCAGTGGTCCATTGATAAAAGCCATGCTCTGAAAATAACCCAGGCTGCATTTGTGAGACCCATATGTGTTTGTCAGAGCTCTGGGGTTAGCGACTCACTTGGTCATTTATAGACAAAGCCCAGAATTGATTTCTGTGAAAGATCCTGCCCAGAAATACCTCCCCTCTCAATTTTTTCCATGCCAGAGGAGAGTAGCCTTGGCATACATGCTGGTTGATTTCCTTCATAAGAAGATGAAATTCTTCCCTTTGGCTTTGCTTTTGGTCACGTCAAATATTTAAGAGTGGACGTTATCTTGAATTTTTTATTCTCGAATTTTACAAGAAACTCATTATGAGAACTTACTTTCACAAAGAATGCTTAAAAAGCCTAGAAACTGCTTTCAGATCTAAAATTTGGGTTGGAGGTGTAGCTCAGCAGCAGAGCATGTGTTTAACATGAGCAAGGCCCTGGAGTCCACCCCCAGCACCACACGCATAAGACAAAGAGATCTAAAATTTAACTCTGAGTTTTATCCTTCGATTGGAGTATAGTTACCTGCCCAGCAGTATTCTAGTAGAAATAAAATTTAGACCTATAGATTACTTTTTAAATAGCCACATTAAAACAGTAAAAAGAATCGGTGAAATTAATTTTAATAGTGTATTTTACTTAGTGTAATATGTCTAGGACATTGCTTTAATCTTTCACCAATATACATCTTATTAAGAGAAATTTTATCTTTTTTAACTGTCTTTAAAATTGAGTGTCTGAGCCTGGTATGGTGGCACATGCCTGTCATCCTAGCACTTGCAAGGCTGAGGGGTGAGGATCATTGTGAGTTTGAGACCAGCCTGGGCTACAAAGTGAGCTCAAGGCCAACCTGAACTGCATAGTGACACCCTGCGTCAAAAAGGCAAAAACAAAAGTCAGGTGTCTGTTTTTGTACTTGCTGCATGTCTCAGTTTGGATTAGCAAGGTTTGGGACACTCAGAAGGTGACTACCTGGGGACATCCCAGTGTTAGGCATGCAGAGCTGTGTGCACATGATCCTGATCTGGCACCAAGGAGGGAAGCCAGAGAGATACTGTAACAATGGTCATAAACACTACTGCTGTACTTGATGTATGTGTAAGACTGTAGACTAACACTTCATGTATGGTGAAGACAGGAAGGAGACCTCTCATGTCTCATTACCTGGAGATCGTGCATGTTTGTCTTATGGATATGTGGGGCAGGTCTGTGAAAATTCTAATAATTTTGCTTGAGATCAGAGAGCTAAGAGACAAATTAGTGGCCAGGTGCTTGTTTCTGAGCAGAGATGAATGGCAAGGTTCTGGGTATGGACTGTGCCCTGGTTTCTCACTTTTGCTGGCTTTCCTAGACTGATTTCAATAAGCAGTTTTCAGTCTGTTGGATGTAATACTGCAACATTCCACACATCTTTTCATTTTATTATTATTTTTGTTGGATGTGGAATTGAACCCAGGGCTTGGTGCATACTAGAGAAGTACTCTACCACCGAGATACATCTCCAGCTCTTTTTATTTTTTCTTTCGAGACATGGTCTTGCTAAATTTCTAAGTCGAACTTGTGATCCTCCTAGCTGGATGATAGGCCTGCAACACTGCATCTGACCCTCCAGGCATCTTTTAAGTAAAACCTCATGTCACTTAAATTTTCATTCATTATGTCCCTCTAAATATTATGGGGAATAGAACTTAAAATCTTCTTGGAAGAATAAAGGCTCTCAGTTGCCTGTTAGTTCGTTTTAAATTAATTTGACAAATTTGGACATAGGGCAATAGTTTGATCTAACTTGAGATTGCATAGCTATATTATCTGGTGATTTTAGCAGTTGAAAAATGTCAGCCTCCTCCATTGGGAATGATGATGTTGGGGTCTGATTCACCGCTGTCACATTCTTATGAGTGCCTCTTCCACTTCCCTCTTCCCCAGCCTGATCTCCAACACGCTCTCCAACCCTTGTCTTTCTTCCTCTGCCTCTCTGGCTGAGCACCATGTCCCGCAGGTCAGCTCTTCCTGTCCTTCTTGCCTCACCCAGGACCTCTAGTACTAAACAGTGGGAGACATCTAGTGTGTTCCCAAGGATTCTTTAACGCTGTGACTAGAATCTAACTCAAACTCTCAAATGCAAAAAGAAAAGTGTTGGAGGAGCCCAGGACGGGGCCTGACTCAGGCACTAGACTGAGACCAGTGGGATGCTCACAGCATCTGTGTTCCCAGCCCGGCTGAGGACCAAGATCCTAATTTCTTCACAGGGTAGGGAAGGCAACACTTTCTTCTTGGAGGAGGGAAGATAATATTTAAGATTCAGAATCTCATCTTTGTCCTGCTTAACTGTGCGTTATTGCAGAAGCACCTACTATTACAAAGGATGGACTCTTGTCTTATGCTGAGATCTTTCTTTAAATATACACCTGACTGATAAGGTAGTGGATAAGGGCATGGTGTTTGGAAACATTTTCCCGATTACAACCAGTTAAAATTGGTTTGCCTTTTAATGAGATTTCAATTTGTTTGTAACAATTATTTATTGAAGACAGTGGCCTTTTCCTAATTTTAATGGTGCAGCATTCTAAGCAAAAATAAATTTTTAATGTTATTTGTAAACCAAATGGATTTCTGCCTTTGAATGGATTGTAATCTATTAATTGAAATGCATCTTCTAGTGTATTATATTTGAGAGCAATAATTTAATTTCTCTAAATTTAATGAGTTGAAATAAATTGAGTCATTAAAACAAACAGAATTTTGCAACCTCCTGAGAAGGGAATTGGCAGTTTCACTCGTAGTCCTATAGCTCTACCTGATATGCAACCCAGTTAAAATAATTGTGCATTATCTGTAAGAATTATCTGTCCAGCAGTGATCGTTCCATCAGACTTCAAGGCTTGCTTTCACTCAGGTGTTCTCATTTGTTCTGCACTGAGTAAACCGTGTCTCCACTACTACACTAGACTTGGCAAAATGAGCGGGAAGAGAAAGAGTTGGAGAAGGCCCTGTTGCTTTGTGTAAGTGCACCCTGCAGACAGGTGTGCAGTCAGCTGGAGAGGATGGATCCTGTGCATCAGGGCCCTGGGGTAGGAGGAAGCTTCGGGTAGGCAGAGTTTCCAGGTGTGGCTTCCTTGATTTCTCCTTGCCCACAGCTGTAGGCCAAGCCATTGTTGTGTGGGTTGGGCACTGCTGGCCGCTGAGCTGGGATGAGCATCTAACTGGGATCGTGAACTCAGCACCAATAATGAATTAGAGGGATGGAGTTTGAAAAGGAAGGTGATTTATTTGTAAGGAAGAAAAAGCAGAAGAGAGAAAGCTTTCCCGTGTGAGGTGAGGGCAGGAGGTTCAGATGGATGTCCTGGAGCCCTTGTCCCCGGCTCCTTTCATTAGGACTTGTGACGCTTCCCTCCACGTGGGTACCTGGATCTTGCCACAGTCTGATCGGCTCTCTGGGTGACTTTGACCCCCACACAGGCACCTCTGTCTACATTCCTTTGGTCGTTTGACTCCTTCCTTCCCTTCTGTGATGGGTAGGGTTTTTTGGGTGGGATGAGGTTTATGGAAAGGCAGCTTAGAGTTAGTGACGAAATAAGGGAAACTGTGTATATCTAGTGCAGTAATAGAGTGAGAGAAGAAGTATATATAAATGTCCAGGTGTATGTATTTTATATATTGCATAAAGTTTTCTTTTTCGTGTCACCCCCCCTTCTCTTTTGTGTTCTGTTGGAGGGGGTGAGGGATGGCTATCCTGCTCTTTCAAGCTTCTGGCTGCCTCTGTGCTTTGTTGGTCAGCTCTTCCTCTGATAAATTCTCATGGTAATTGCATTACCTCACCCTTTTATAGGTCTGGTTCCTCTCTCTTTTTGTACCTTTGTCCTTCTAATCACTGGCATCTAACTGTGGAGGCAAAAGTTGCTTTTATTAAGATTTTCTATTAATTTCTTTAATGAAGCCTAACGAGGCCCTTATTCTATTCTTTCCCTGCCTACCAACCCGTCTTTCCCATGGCAGTTGCCTTGGGAGGAGGACCTTCCCTTCTTAGTCTACAGCAGGATTTTTATTCCCTCTTAAAAACCTCTGAGATGTCATAAATTTAAGGACAAGGGTTGAAAGGTGGCTAGACAGAGATAGAGAAGGCAATCTGTTAACCACCCTGTGGGTCACCAACAAACAGCAGTTGAGATCTCTGGTGCACGTCCAACCTAAACTTAATCCCAGCATGGCCCGAGATGGCCCATGCCTTTTACATACGGACTTTCTGGAGCACTGGACCCAGCCAACCCAGGAGCGGCCTTGCTCCACGGTGGTCTACCTTCCTGGGCCCAACTTTCCCCTGCTCTGTGTTATCCCTGCTCTTGGCTATAGCTGATGTAAATTCTGTGTAAACAATGTAGGTCTTCCTTTGCCAATTTTCATGATTAAAAAAATGCTCTCAGCTCAGGTCCAGGGACATTTTCCAACTGCTTCCCAGCCCTGATGCTGGTAGTTGTAAGAACTGGGTCCCGGGTTGTTCCTTTCACTGGGTAGCATCTGTAACATCCCAGTAAAAGCTTTTGTCTCAGAGAGACCTTGGTTTCAAGGGTTTTGGCTTAGCAGAATACTCATTTGCATAGCTTAGGCCTTCAACTCTAGGAGCAGTAGTTCCTTTCAGAAGTGGGCAGAGAAAGGAAGGGCAGAAAGGATGTGATTTTTGTTGCGTTCCTCTGGAAGGGCTCTATCAGCAGAGCCTGCTCGCCTCCTTTTCCCTGCCTGTCTGTGTGTTGTCAGGGCCACCGAGAGTGTCTGGAGGGAGGGAGATAATTCCTTCTCAGTGGCATTTTGGGCTTTGAAAGTTGACTTAAGTCTGTGGTTCACAACAAAATATGTAAATAGGTAACTGTCTGCAAAGGGACTTTGCTTTGAGAGCAGGGGAATGCTTGACGTCTGTATTGAAGGCATTGGCTTTAAAAACTGTGGTTATGTCCTTCTCTCAAATTTTGTGGGTAAACAGTGCTGTGGTTCAAGCCTGTCCCCCAGAAGCTCATGTGGTAGAAAGCTAACCCTAGCATTCCTATGTTTGGTGGTATTTGGAGTCACCCTTGCATGGTGACTCAGATCCTTGAGGGGGTGAGGGTGGCCCCGGAGAGGTGCAGGCATCTGGGGGAGCAGACTCCTAGGACCTGGGAAGGGGTCTCAGCTCAGTGTCCTCCTCTGAACAGCGAAGCTGAGGCTCAGCCTGCTGTGGACAGAGCCTGAGAGGCAGGGTGGAGCAGAGGGTCAGGCCAGACACTGAGGAGCAGCTCTCTCAGAGAACCCATTTATGTTGGAAGCCATATTTCTTAGTTCATGGGGCTAACAAGGGTTTGTTTTTGACAAAGAAAAGTTTAAATGGTGAGAACTGTGTCTTTTTATCTTACCACAAAATTTAGTGTACAGTCATAAATGTGAGTCATTTAGTAGAAAGAATAAGAGAAGTGTTAAAATTTTTGGGGGGTTGGAAGAGTTAATCTTTTTCAAGAAAATTATATGCTATCCCACTGTGACATATGACTCTCACCACAACTGTAAAGAAAGTCATAGTGGAAAAGCTGCCCTGGAGCTTTGCTGGATTTCTCGGGTGTTCTTTCTAATCCTGTGATATTCAGGTAGCTCTCTGTGCTTTGCTCCTTCAGCTGTCACTTGCTGTAACCTTGACAGGTTTTTATTATTTACTGGTTTTGCCTGTAATTCAAGTAGTTCTTAAGAAATACTGACTTCACGCATCCTGAGTCTTTCAGCAGCTCGTGCTGGTTCTGTCTGCAATTATGTTGCTGTGGGCATCTGACATTCAGTGAGTGATGGTGCAGGTCCTGTCAGGGTGTGGGAGGCACAACCAGCCAGGCATTGATTAATTTTAAAAGTCTTTGGCCCATAATTTTGGGATAGTCATTGTTTGCATCTTCAGAGTAGCGGGGCAGTGAGTATAGCACTTAGATAAAACTTGAGCCATGTGTGGGAAAATAGATGGACCTTGAGGCATCATGCTAAGCAAAGTAAATCAGATGCATGGGCTTCAATATCAAATAGATTCTCTTAGTGAGTGACCCGAAGTACAAACAGAGAGGAAAACAAAAGATGGGTCACAGGAAACAGGGAGATGGATCTTCCTTAAATGCGAAGGAGATCAAGAGAGGGAGGAGCAGAGATGAAAAAAGAACGAAGCTGTGGTGCGTATGGCACCAGCGCCCCATGAGGAGTGTGATCATCCTGTACTGCAGATGTGGACTCACAAAAAAATAAAAACTGAAAAGTGTTTTTTAACCAAAAAATATTTGAAAACTATAGTGCTTTATAGGTAATCCTTTTTGGAGAAGGCTTCAGACATTTTTAATTTTAATACTTGAATTAAAATTGAACTTGGTGTCGGATGCATGCCTGTAATCCCAGCTACTCCAGAGGCTGAGATAGGAGGATTGCAAGTTTGAGGCCAGCTTAGGCAACATAGCAAGAGACTGTCTCAAAAAAATTCATGAAAAAAGAGCTGTGATGGTAGCCCAGTGGCAGAACGCTTGTGTACCATGTGCAAGGCCTTGGTACACAAGCATCACCAAAAGGAAAAAACAAAAAACAACAGAAAAGTAAAACTTGGTGTCAGCAGGCAGAACCGTGCTACTGCACAGAGAACTGTTTCTTCACCCACTTGCTGCACATTGATGTTTATTTAACTTTCGTTTTTTCTGATGGTTCTTTGCACCACTAAGAATCTTGTGAGCTGCGGACTTAGCAATCATTATTTTTAATCCATTCTATTTCCAGTGTTAAGATTGTGAGTTCCTGGAGAATGGAGTGTGATTTGTTTGCTGTATTCCCAGAGCTGGAGCAACACAAGGCATTTGTGATTTCTGTGGATGATAAGGCAAGCGTGGCACTCAGCCCTGCCCAGCACGATCGTTCTTTATTGTCTGATCCGTGTCTGCTGCCTTTTGGCTTTGCTCTAATGTACCTATTTCGGCTTCTGCCCAATGGTGGGTATCAGTTGCGATCTCAGGCTTCGAAAGAAACCCTTTGTGTTGTGCAGTGTGTGCTCACAACTGCTGGGTTCTACCGGCACGGGCACTTCTGGCATCAGTCTTACTGCAGTGTCGAGTCTTTGTGAAGCTGAAAAGACTTGATCACTTCATCACTGAGAAGCCCAGAGAAGTACAGTTGCCAGTGCAGAGGTGACATCCGTCTGTCATG
Organism: Dinomys branickii; assembly: GCA_004027595.1. Classification (NCBI taxonomy): domain Eukaryota; kingdom Metazoa; phylum Chordata; class Mammalia; order Rodentia; family Dinomyidae; genus Dinomys; species Dinomys branickii. Next base: position 300,255 of record PVLD010000148.1, on the reverse strand, counting down.
GCTCCTTGATGAAGTGTGCATTCCAGGGGGGAGGATGCGAGAAACATGCACTGTGATACTGTACACAAGGCTAAGAAAAGTGTGGCAGAGGAAATGCAGAGCAGAAGAAGGTGCAGGTGGCATCAGAGCATTGGAATGTTTTGCAGGGTTGTCAGAGAAGGCCTCCCTGGATAAAACTGTGAAGGGGGTAACAGAGCGGACGGTGTGGCTGCTGAAGAGCGGTAGTGATGTAGAGGGCCCCAGGGTTGGGTGTGGCTGGAGTGGGTAGCCCAGGAGCTAGGCTGGAGCACAGGAGCACAGGTGGTGGCCATGGATGGTGAAGGCAGAACAGACTGGACTGGAACCACGTGAGGCCACATGGACCTTTGTAGAGGTCTTGGCCTCTTCCGAGATGGGGAGGGCATCAGGGGACTTGGGGAGGTCAGCATGTTCCCGCTTCTGTTTGGACTGGATCCTCCGGTGCTGTCTTGAGGCTCCCAGCAGGGAAGGGGGTGTGGAAACAGGAAGGGAGCCTGGTTTTCAGAGGTGATCATGGCTTGGACCAGAGCGGGGCGGTGGGAGCTCATTTGCACAATGCTTCCCTTTGCAGCTGGATGCAGGTTTTGGCTGGCAGCACATGCCCAGCATCCGTGACCTCCTCGTGCTGGTCATGGTCCAGCTCTGGGTTTCTCGAGAGGCTTATCTTAGTGGCTCCAGCCCTGAGATCTTCACTGTCACTGCTCCCATTGCACAGAAGCCAGGACTTACCGTCTCCTCTGTGTAGCTTGATTTCTGTCTGCCTGTGCTCCAGCAAGGGCTTTGTCCATTCGACGTTCAGTAGGTACTTGACTCAAAAAAGATCCTTTTAAAGTGGCTAAGGTGGCCAAATGCAAAAGAAGACCAGTATTTTTCCATACTGGTGGTTTGGTCTCTTGGCAATAGTACTTCCCCTGGGGGTGTTAGCCCTATGCCCTGTGTGTCCGAGATATGCAGGGAGACAAGACCTGGTTCTCCACATACTGGAGACTGGAAGAGAAGGCCTGAAGCTTTGTGGCCTAGGGAAGTAGAGGTGACAGGCGTGGAACAGGAGGGGTGCGGGGCTACAGAGGCAGGGATGTTGTCCCTGCTGAGCGTCCTTTGTCAGATAGGCCCTTAGGTCCTGCAGGTGGTGTGGGAGGAAAGTGCAGAGTGGACAGGCTCAAGGGAGCCCGAGCTGGGCTGCTTGTGTGGAGAGGAGTTGCAGGGAACCTTTGGTTTCTTGAAGGAATTATGAGTGAACCTATGAAAATCTATTTCCTGCTCAGCCCCAGGCCGTCCTTCCCTCTCACCTGGACTTCTCCACACCTGCTACCTTCAGGCCTCAGCTCACCCAGCTCAAGGCTCAGGACTGGTGAGAAGACTGCTCTGGTGACCTTGCCTGAACTCAGCCCACCCCCTCTGATGTTCACGCCCATCGTGGCTCTTTAACTGTGGGATCGAGGTATCTGGGAGTGTTGTCGTGGGAATGCAGTGTCAGGAGAGAGTGCATGGGTTGGCTGGGAAGGAGGAGGGCCAGAATGGACTGTTGAGAAACACTGGTTTATGCATGGAGTGAGGCAGATTTGGCCTGGTGCTCCTGTGGGCACAGGAATGGAAGGAGAGGAGAAAGCAGAATTCAGTTTCTAAAAGGGTGTCCTGTGGTATAGGGTAGAAGACAGGATTACTGGTGTTTGTAGCAGGGTCTTTTGTGTTCGATGGATTAAACAATTATATTTAAATCCACTTGTTCTCATCTAGCAGCTTTTTACAGTCATTAACCAGGAGCTTGTGTTTTGTGGTTTGCTTTTCAAGGATGATTTTCTTTCCTAATGTGCTCCAGCCACCACAAAGTAATGCAAAATCCTTCAACATTTGATTTATGTTTACCAACAATTGACATTTGGGATGTATCCTGTGCAAAGAAAAATAAATGTCTTTTCCCCTAAGGATGTGCAAAGAATAAACACTTACCTGTAGTATCTTTTGAGGGATGAGTCAAGGTTGAATTAATTTCACTTTTCTCACATAAGCATCCATACTTAATTAATAACCAGTCTCCACGAGTAGTTGGTTTTAGAGCAGAGAGCTTTTCTTTCCTTCTCTCCCTCCCTCTCGTCTCTCTCTTTCTCTTCCCCTTCTTTTTCTTTCTTGTGTACTTGGATGCACTATGAAATTTCATGTCTGCTTATGGAAAAGAAGTTAGAATTTTTAAAAGCAATGAAAATATGTGAGATTTTGTTTTTCTTTGTTTATTTTTTGGTACCAGGAATCAAACTCACAACCTTGCCCTTGCCAGGCAGGTGCTGTACTGCTGAGCTATATCCCTGGCCCAAAATTTCATTTTTCATTTTCCTAATCTGCTGTGACATTTTGAAATGATTCTTGAAGTTTTGCTGATTTTTATTTAATAGAATACTAAAAGTACAGGTTCAGGTTTAAAAATGATGCAGGGGTCTCATTTACCAAATAGCTTCTCAGGAAGACAATAATGCATAAACAGTGTGACTGGATCTGGGGCCCTTTGACTCAGTGGTAGTAGAAATTAAGAGCTAGATCAAGAAGCATGAGAGAACAGGCAAAGCTTCAACTAGAAAGTAATCAGGGAGAGAGTTTGGCCTGAGAAGCTGACCTGGGATGGTAAGAGTGGGCAGAGCTGGCTCTGATGGTCTTGTTCCTGTCCAAGTTCTGGTGGCGCCAGAGAAGTCCTTACTGTTTGAGAGACATCCAGTTTCCATAGATGATTCTCTGCTCATGGGGTTGGCAGCTGGGGTGGGGTTTGATGGTGGGAGAGGGAGCTACATGATGAGCACTATTGGGAGAGGGGTCTGGTTAGAAAAGTAAGGTCGCTGGGGTGGGACTGGGACGGGTGCATCTCCTCTCTGCTTCTGTCCTCCGCCAGGCCCCGTGGCCGTGCCCTTCCTGCTTCGGAGCCAGCCCACCACACACGGACAGTCTAGACCCAGCATAAACCTTTCCTCCTTTAAATTGCGGGCAGTTTGTCCTAGGCATGAGGACTCTTAGTTCTAGTGACTAAGACACTATGTCAGATATTAAAAATATATCTGTAAAGGCTTCATAATAGCCTAAAATACAGAGACACCATAACCTACTCCTCCATTGCTGGAAATGTATTTTGCTTCCCACTTGCATGTTCTGAGAAACTCAGCTATCAGCATCCTGCTTCCCTCCCCGCTAGGTCCAAGCCCTGGACGTAGATACCTGGGCTGAAGGGTGTGGGTGCACCCAGGACTGGGAACCATCACAAACCTGTTCCAGGTGTACCAAGTTTCTCTTTCACTGTCTTGACTTCTGTTATTTCTAAAAGTTGACATTTTAAGGGACAAAGAATTTCTCTTTTTTGGTTCCTTTTTTTGATATAGAATTATTGATTTAACTTTTTTATTTGGTGAATTATCTGTTCCTATCTGCAAAAAAAAAAAAAGAAGCTCAATTAAACATTTTTTTGAGTTTCACAAACCGAGGACAGTTAAATTAAGTCGCATTATATTGTCTTTATGATCTATTTCTATAGTTAGTGATTTAAAGCCAAATCAACACCCTGAATGCATTATTGAACTGTCTTTATAACTAACAATTCTTGGAATGTAAAATTATGTATATTTGCCTAAATCTCTTTTCTGAAGTTATAAGTGGGCTTTTTTTTATGTTGTGGGTTAAAACACACATTTGGTAAAATTGTGGAGTCACCTTTTCCTGAAGGGCTACAGTTTGGAGGATAAATTGCATTCTTTAGATACTTTTCCACCTGGGAATGAGGTAGGGTAGAAGAAATGAAGATAGGTTAGACGGAGGCTAGAAAAGGCATAATTTTAAAATTCTACTTTTAAGAAAAATTGTAGCTTCAGGACACAAAGTTACCCAGAGTTACAGTGCCCTTTTCCCTTCTGAGAAAGTCACTCTGAAGAAAAATGAATCCTCAAGTTTGGAAACAGGGCCAGGGCTTTCCTGGAGCCTGGGCTCTTCCTTCAGGGGATGTGGGCAGCGCCCCTCTGTGGGAGATGGTCTGGATTCTGCCTCAGCCCGCCCAATGGAGCACACATCCTAGCTCGACCATCAGGGAACACCCTAAGACCACTTGAAAACCACAACTCCAGACCACGATGTACCTGTCTGTGTGAGAATCCACACCTTCTACACCTTTTTAAGGCCCTCACTGACATGGGATTCCCTGTGGTGGGGTGAGCAAGGCCCCCATCTCCTCCTTGGGGGGATCCTCAGACCTTGGTGGTGACAGGAAGTGGGAGGCAATTCCAGCCACTCAGGCTGTCTGTGTAGAGGAGTTTCCTGGTCTCCTTACCCATCTCACTAGCACACTTACGGAAGTAAGGAAGCATTTGGGTGTGCTTGACAAGTAGCCGCTCTAGAAATACTTTCCCTTAGCAGACAAAGAAACCCTCTGGGGAAAGAGTGTTAATCAGGAATTTGTGATGACTTTGTTTACCTGGAGTGCCAGAGGGCCTTGCTTCCAGGAGGGAAAGGAGGGAATCACCCTTTCCTCTCCCTACCTTCTCACATCTCTGTTTGCAGCAGGCTAATTTGGTGTCTTTTGACTATAATTATATAGTTTTCTTTCCCTTGTTCATTGAATTTATATTATAAAAGCACTTGGAGTTTGAAGTGTAGTGCAGTAGTGTGTGTGTGTATTATATTGTATTTTGGGGTAATTCAAAGGGTTAAGAGAAATGTTAATTATTAATAACGATTTTATTTATCAATGGTCCAGTCTAGAAAATTAAGATCTTAGAATGCATTTTTTGGTCTAGAAAAATCCTCTGACAAGTCATATTTTTTAGTACTTAGCCTTCAGGTATGGTTTAGTAAATTAATATCCACCTCCAGATTCTTTAGCAAAAATGTTTTAAATAAAAAACACTTGCTTCACGTATTTGTCATCAGCTGCTGCCTGTGTCTTTTGAACAAAACCTGCTGGTTTTGGAAATGAAGTTGTACACCATGGCATTTTGCAGTTTGCTTAGCAATTAAATCTCTCTTGACCTCTGGAAGAAAGTGGTATTGTTTCTGGTTGTTGTTTAAACAGATGTCTGTGAGCAGAGAGAGCAGCACAGTGCAGACCTAATCACAATTGGGAGAACACGTTTTTGCGGTGGTGCATTTTCTTTTTTCACAGAGTGCTACCTCGTGTAAAATCGCATCCGCAGGAAAGGACACAGCGTTGCGGCTCACACCATGGAGAAGGGCTGGGTTATTGGAGGGACGTGGGAGGCACCAGCTTTCAGTTTACTGAGTACAGTGACCCTTGCAGTTTCCACTCCTACCAGCTTTGTCTTCTAAAGCATTTTTCAGAAGGACATGGATAATTTTCTGAAGAGAATTTGCCTTTGCTATTAGAGAAGGTGTAACCAAGCAAGTCAGGCATTCTTAGGTTTCCCAAGGAGAAAATGAACATGTGCTGTTTCCTGTGCTGTGAGGAGTGCTGGTTTCGCACACAAAAACACTGAATAAGTGGATAGTTACAAGCCGAAACTTCTACTGTGAAATTTAGAGTGGTTTGATCTCCCCCCTACTTCTATGCAACTTTGCAAATTAAACTTTGTAGGGAATTGGATCTTGTTTACTCTAAAAATATGAACTCTAAAAAAAATACATTTTCTATAAGGGAATAATTCAACTTTCCAAAGAAATTGTGGTAATCGCCTCTCATTATTATCTAAATGTTCTACTTCTATTTCTTGTGAGGTTTATGCATGTCATGTCAAGTAAAACTCCTGAAAGGAAATGTTAAGTCCTAGCTCTTAAACATCAAGAATGTCACAGATGAAATCACTCCTCGATTCAGCGATTATATAATTCGCCTACTGAGATACCAAGAGGCCACCTTTGCGGAGCTCTTTCACCCATGATACTGCTAATCCTTGCAACAGTCTTACACGATACAGTAGTGCTGCTTAGGTACACACTGCCACTGGTTTATGAAAGCAGAATGGAAGAAAGGAAGAAAAAGAGAGCTGCAGAATGTCTGAGATGAGGACCTGCCAGTCCGCACCTCTGTCCCCAGGAAACCCTTCAGCCCAGACTGGATGTCTCTCGCTCACAGGACTGAAGGATTCCTGCGATTGGAGACTGGGAAGAAAAAGCCTCTTTATGCTGAAATTCCACAGGGGAGCCCTTGGAAAGACAAAGGAATTCTCTCTTCACCACCTTCCAGCCTTTAGTTGAGCAGAAAGAGAGCTGCTTTGCGACCAGGGACACGTCCGCCCTTTCTATCTGTTCTGTGCAGTCCAGAAACCACTGCACCACGTGGCCACAGAGTGTCCCAGACGTGGTGACTTCGAATGAGAAAGTGTTTTCAGTACTTAAAACCTTATTGCCCAAGGGGGAAACCCTCATTACCAACCGTTTTATATTAATGTTGAAATAACAGTTTGGATACACTGAGTTTATAAAGTGTTATCAAATGTTCTCCATCTATTACGTTTTTAGTGTAACTACTAGAAAATGTAAAATTTCCTATGTGGGTGGCACTGTATTTCTATCGATAGCGCTGGTTTTGGAGGAATCCCCCACCTGTCGTCAGGGCTCTGACCGTCTTCCTGCTTGGCGATTCCATCCTGTCGCCCCTGCTCCTGCATTCTCCTTGTTCCTTTACTGGCCCTTGTCTGTCAGTTTCACTGATGCAGCAAAAACTCTGAGTTTTAGTTACTATGCTGGAAGTAGAAACATGATAAAAATTCCCTCTCACCCTAAAGCAATGCAAGAAAGCAAACCAGCCCATCCCGGTCTCAGTCCACACCTCCTCTCCACCCTTTGCCTCCTTCCTTCTAGTGCGCTTCATTCCTCGGGACAGCACAGCGTCTGAACTCTTACCCTCATTTGTTTTCCCCAGCCTCCTTCCAAAACCCTCAGCAGTCTGGTTTTTACCGTTCCTTGCAAAACTGGTTTCCTTAAAGGCCACCAGTTTCTTTCTCGTTTTCAGATGCTGCAGCTTCCAGTCATTAGCTGTGACAGGGACATTCTCCTCAGAACTAAGCTCCCCGCCCCCTCCCTCCATCCTTTGCTCCCTCTCTCCCTCTTCTCTCTCTCCCCTGTCTCTTCCCCTCTCTGTGGGCAGATTAACCTCAGAGTCAGTATTTTCTGTGTCAACTTGGTGCTGTCTGCCTCTGTAGCAGGCTTCCGTTTGGTGTCTTTTGCAGGACTGTTACCATCTTCACACACTCCGTGACCCCTCTGGGAGTGTGTTTCCTTCCTTTGCCTATCTTCTTCCTTGGTATCTTCCCCATAGCTTTGGAAGAATGTTCTTTAGACATTTCTTCGTTTCTTCTAATCAATCCTTTAAGGACCACCTCAACTGTAACCCCTGCCAACAAGTATCTTTTATTTCCTTCTGCTAGCCCTCTGCCTCCAAATCCTTAGTTTTCTCATCTGAGACTCAGAGGGTGGTGGTACTTCTCAAACTTAATTCAGTCCCAAGATCTTACTTGAGATGATGAGATTGGATGGTGCTGCACAAGATGTAGAGCACTTTCTACAGTGAAGACACCAGTGGTGGGAGGCATCAGGAAAGACAGTGACGCACTTGTCAGGACAAATCATGCCGCGTAGAAAGTGCCACTGGTAGCAGACTGACTTCTTTCGTATATGGATGTTCGGTCTTCACCCCCAAAAGTTCAAGCTCCTGGACGGTAAGAGTCATGGCACATGTTTTCGTAAATGAAAAGAATTTGAAAGCTTTTACCTTCCTTACTCTTCAGTACACTCTGCTGTGGTTTATGCCAGCAGAGTACTGGTACCACCTGCATGTTTACAGGTTTCACTTAGACTAGCACTTTCACACATCTGCAGATCCTTTGATTTTTCCACAAAAATCAGTATTATATGTTTAGTTTTTTTGATTTTTCCTTCCACATCTCTTCTGTGAGAGAGCAGGCCTTGCTCTTAGGGCTCCTAATGCCCTGCATGTGGGAGGTCCTTGGGAATGAATGAACTCACTGCTGGTGAGAAAGTCAGTTTCAACTTTTCTCTTCAGCTTGAGGACTGGAGAGTGGCTCTTATCAGGGTTGTGGGCTCCTCAGTAGAAGAGTTCCTCAGAGCCAACAGGGCCCATCTGCTTCTGGGTGGGGGCTGTGCTGTGAGTACTTGAGGGTCCTCACAACCCACTTTACCGGTGGGTGAGGGAGGGCATATCATGGGAGTGTGGGAGCCACTTGCTGTCATTAGAGGAGAATGCAGTCACAGAAGAGTATTTATTGCTAAACTTGGTTGAGCATGTAATATATGCCAGGCATTGTTTTAAGTACTCTATTTGTACTAATTCTTTTAGTTTCCTCCAGCATCCTCAGAGGCAGCCAGGCATTATTCCTCCATGACAGTGGGGTCATGGAGGCATGAGGAGTTAAACTGTCAAAGATCATAGAGTGAATTAATAGGAGAGACTTAACTGGAATTCAGATGTTGGGCTTTGGAGTTCATCTGCTTGGCTAACCTATTTCTGTGCTTAAACAGAGGCCATATGAAAACAACAGTTTGTGTACTTACACGTGGTTTTCACTCTTTTCTAGAGCAGAATAATTGTTAGGTGTTCTTCTATTGCAGTTTTAAGCTGTAAAGGTTCAGATCTTTTCCTTTCAGGAAAATAGCTATGTCCAGTCTACATGTTCTACCTGACCTCGATTTGTTGGGAATTAATTATTTATAGTTCTTGTTGAAGCTGATGTGGTACCTGACTCACTGAGCTGATAAAGAAATAATGGCTTGCTGAGATCCACTAAAATGAAAATAGATTAGACACCGACCTACATTTTAAGCTTCATAGTTGTGAGATTATGAGACCATGGTGGGCGTCTTTTGTTGTCACGGTTATCACAGACCATGTAAGAAACAGAAGTGTTCACTTCGTGAAGAAGGATGTGGGATTTAATCCCGTTAAATGGGTAGATACGCTTGTCTGTCTGTTTTTATTTCTATCAGTTCCATGTAGCATATCTTGCCTGCCAATCCAAGTTATTTTAATTCTCGAGGGTGCTTTAATTATAAAACAACCTTATGGCAGAAAGTACCTGAGTAAGTTTGTATGTACAGCAATCCTATCATCAGTAGAAAGTCCTCTTCACTGAAAGTGTGAAATGGATAGTGAAATGGACAAAGGAGGGGATCAGCTTCCCCTTCCCCGTACGCAAGGTTGTTAGTTATACGGTAAATAGTGCAGCCAAGTTCGTTAGGTCACTTACTTTTTCAGTGGAAGCTCGTGCCACCTTCCCACAACCTCAGTAACATCTGACTCTAAGTCAAACTCAGTACAGTAAGATTTCAACGGATTCCAAAGGCACAGAGTAAGTGCTCAGTCCACAAGTGTGCTAGTGGATTGTGTTGTTCTTAAAGGGGAAGTGAGAAGGGAACATGAGTCGGTCTGTGGAAATCACCAGGATCTGGGGGAGGTAGTGTGAACCCACGGGCAAATCAGGCCAACGCTGGAAAACAGAGCTTTGAATATGCTGGACTAGTGCAGAGGCCTTAGAAATCTGAGTCTCTGTTTAGCACCTGGCAGTGAGGTTGGCCTAGCCCAGTATGCAGTGGGAGGATGCATCCAAGTCCCAACAGGCAGGGGTCTCTGTTCATGTGGATGGAGGCCAGTGGAAGCCACAGGAGGCCGAGACCTAGCTGGTAGAAAGGGTACCAATGAGCCAGATAGTTGGGATGGCGGGATGCAGGCTCAGAAAAGAGACTCTAGATACATCCTGCCAAGCAGTGCCCAGGAGGAGATGCCCACCACGCCTTCCTCTGTTCTCCTGACAAGTACTTACCCTGCTGTGCTCTGCACTGCTGTGGGTCCTGGGGATGCAGCCGCAAACAGAGGAAAAATGACGTTTTTATGGAGCTTCCGTTCTTGTTGGGGATTAGACAGCAGCCACACAAACCAGTAAACGTGTGGTACCTTGGATCATAGTAATCGCTACAGCAAGGCCGGAGGGATGGGGATGTCTGGAGTGCTAGTCTTAACTGTGGCGCTCCTAGACTGAAGTGAGGAGGTGACCTTTGAGCGAACTCTGAAGGAGGACTTCAGTGAGTTTCCTTCTCCTGCTAAGGGGCCTGAGCAGGTGAACTTGTACTCACTCACTAAGTGTTGCAGCCTGGCCTAAAAGTTCTACCTTGAGATTTTAAACTTTACTTGCAGAAGGAAGTAAATAACATGAGTGGGATGGAAAAGGAGACAATGGTGCCATTCTGCAGGAGTGTGGTTTGGGAAAGGGCTGGTGAAGTCCCTCCTTCCTGACTGCTGGGAGAAAGCTGTCAGGGCCACAGGTCAGGGACAGCCTTTGCCATTGGTGACCTCAGAAGTTATCATTTGACAGTAGAATAATAGATTTTATTTCGGTGGCAGAGGATTATTGTATAGCCTGGCTTTAATCTGACTCCTCCAGGCTCTGTGTTGGGCAGCTTTGGCTGCTGCGTCTTGTCCGAGCACTGAGGCTTGTGCTTGTCTCTTGCAGCTCTGTAGGAGGCCGGCCCCAGGAGGCAGGCAGCATGGCTAGCTCAGCCCGGGAGCATCTGCTGTTTGTTCGGCGTCGAAACCCCCAGATGCGGTACACACTGAGCCCCGAGAACCTGCAGAGCCTGGCTGCTCAGGGCTCTCTGCCCGAGAACATGACCTTGCCACGCGCCAACAGCGACACAGATCTGGTGACTTCCGAGAGCCGCTCCAGCCTCACGGCCAGCATGTATGAGTACACACTGGGCCAAGCCCGGGACCTCATCATCTTCTGGGACATCAAGGAGGAGGTGGACCCCAGCGACTGGATCGGCCTTTATCACATTGGTGAGTTGGGCTGGACCTATGTGGGGTGGGGCGGGGGTTCTGTCCTTGTGCTGGTCCTGTGTTCTCCTGGGCAAAAAGTTACAGCCCAAACACACTTGGCAGATCTGGGAATTTCCTTCTTCTCTGGGAGGAGGAGGGCTGGTGGTACCTTGCTTCTAGGAATCTGTTCTCCACCAGATTAATCATCAAAACCGGCAGATAGGACAGTGTTTTCTTTTTAAAACTTCAGAAAGATTGACCTTGGTCAGCAGTCTCCTTTAACATCAAGTAACACTTTTAAATTGACAAGGAAGATGTCTAGATTTAGATATCAATTGCAAAAAGCCTTTGTTTTCTCTGAAAGCTGAATTTTGTGAAGGACGATCTGCAGTTTAATGTATCTTTTTTTGTTTAAAAATTCCTTGACTGTGTCCCAGATTGGCTGGGTGAAACTTGCCAGTCCTGATTCATGACTTAGAAACAGTGCCGCTTGCTTTCCCAAGAGCAGGGCCGGCTCTGTGGAGCTGATTTGCCTGCATTTCATAGGTGAATAAATGACAAATGAAGCATCCCAGCAAGGAAAAAGTCAGCTTTATTTGAAAGCAAAATCTAAAACCTACGAAGTAACCAGGAAGAAAACCTAAATTCAACCCAGTAATAAAATCTGACATGCTCTGAAATTGGAGTGTTTTTCTGTACGTGGAGTAAAGTCCTTCCAAAACTGAACATCAGATATTTTATTAGAAGAGATGGTTGTTTGCAGTGTAAATTATAAGCCACGCTTTTTTTCCAAAAGAACGAATTGGTGGAGGGAAAGGCCTGTTTATGACTTCACGTCTCAGAGAGCCCCAGACAGGACTTATGTCCCGAGGGGCACATTTGGCAGGATCTGGAGACAGATTTCCTTGATGTCGCTGGGTAGGGATGAGTCTGTGTGATGCTGATGTCCTGCAGTGCCCAGGCCCCCAGTGGTCCATGGTCAGTAGTCCCACGGCCCAGAACTAAGGGGCTGGGGCGGGGACTTGGGGGAGCAAAGTAGCCTCCTGCTGGGATTTTGTTAAAACGCAGAATGCACTGACAATTGTGCTTCTCTGGGACGGGGAACTTGGTGTAGACTAAAGAAATAAAAAGTTTGTATTTATTTATGGAATGTCTAATAATTAATCATACTGGATAATAAGAAATCTAAAATGGCAAAGAGACCAGTGAATTTTAGGTTTCTTTTTTTCTGTTATGACAACAAAAAAGGAAGGAAAGCTTTTCCTCACTCAGCACCATCCCCAGATCTATTTAAATATTGTTCAAAGTGCAGAAGATACATTGCTTAAAAATTATTATCTGTTTTATTATGATCACAAGAAGTTCCACAAATGGGGTTTATAAGTAGCTCTTTTGGTTTTGATGTAATTTTATACTTTCAGGCTTCCTAGAACTTCTCTTTTCATTTATCTTTTATATTTCTTTTTCTTAATATAAACCTACACATGGAACATTATATTTTGAAAATGCTTTATGTGATACTTTTTGGGGAAATACTTTTTGCTTTCTTGTATGAGGTAATTTGTCATGTGAAAGAATAACTGACCCTGTAAGAGGCTATAATCCTTTAAGGCAAGACCATATCACTACATATTTTTTCCATACCTTTGAAAAAATTTTCCCATTCACTTACTACATTTTCCTGTCTAAATTAATTATGAAGGACACAACTTGTCCTATCTGCAAATTACCAAAGCCATGGTCTTGTTTTTATATTTTACTTTCCAGAAGAACTACAGGTCAGACTTCTAAGTCTTGCAGTATGGTATCCCCACTCACCCTACTGTCTACTTTTAAGATCTTTTTCTTTATCTTGGTTCTCAGAAGTTTGACTGTGGTACACCTAGATGTGTTTTTCCTTTTTATCTATCTTAGGGCTCTCTGAGCTTTTGAAGTTAATGTTTTTGATGACTTTGGGAAATTTTTGGTTGTTATTATTTCTGAAAATATTTTTTCCATTTGTAGTTTTATTCTGAGACTTCAGTTACACCTATGTTAGATCATTCCACGTTATCAACCAGGGCTTTGAAGCTCTGGTTTATTTTCTTTCTACTTTTCTCTTGATATTGAAAGAATTTCTCTGTATCTTCACGTTCCCTATTTTTTCCGCCTTCATCTTCATCCTGTTATCATTTTCATCCAATGGATTTCCAAATTTATTTGACTTTTCATTTGTAGAATTTGCATTTTTTTTCTTGTCATAGTTTTTTAGTTCTCCTAGGAGTTTCCCTTTGTGTTAATTCATTTAGGTCCTATTTTTGTTTATTTCTTTGAATTGGCTTGGGTATATTTTAGCTCTTTTAAAATATCTGCTTTCTAATTACAATACCTGGACCATCTCAGGGTCAGTTTGTATTGATTATTTCTTTCCTTGGTTCCTATTTTTATGTCTTTTTTATGTCAAAAAATTCCTTGATTTTCCATTAGACATTGTGGATTTTATGTCATAAACATTCTGAGTTCTGTGGCATAATGTTGTTTATTTATGCCAGCAGGCAGATTTGTTTCCTTGACCTTGTATGGGTTTGGTTTCACACTTTGTTAGTACGGATCTGTTGAAAGCCCAGTGTAGTTTCTCAGTGTTCCTTACTTGGTGGAATTCTGCTTCCAGCTTGGTCTGTGCTGTGAGTTTTGTTAGGGTCTTGGCTTTGTTAAGTTTAGAGTAGGCCTTACTCTAGGACACTGCTTATTCCTAAGGGGTCATAAGGAGAGCTGTAAGGAATAAGCATTTCTTATGATGTCTTAGCTAGATGCCTACCTCGATAACTGCTGCCCTCTCAGTTCTGTAGTAGCTGCTTTCTACAAAGCCTCAGTAGCTTCTTCCCAAGCATGTGCAGCCCAAACACTGTGCGGAGATTTACCGGGCATCCCCATGTAGACTTTTGACTCTCACCCCACCACAGCCCTTAGTATGCCAGTGCCTTGGCCTGGAGATTCTAGTTTCTTTAATTGACCCAAACTCTGATCACTGCTTTCAAAGCTCACATAGCTGGTTCAGATTCTAGGTCCCTGAACTGCACTCCAGAAATTGTCCCCAGGCTGAGAGCTGGGTGGCCAAGGAGTTAGCTCATGACTGTCTCTTGTGGGGTTGCATCTCATTCTGGGTCTTATCCAGTTCCTGGCAACCACTGCCTGTGTGCATTATAGTCACATACATCAGGCAGGCTTTCTGGTGCTGATTACTTCCCTATAACCTGAAAGAGAAAGTCCATTCATGGCTTTTGACTTAGAGTGAGAAAGTTAAGAGGTCGCATTCAGTTTTCTCATCTAGTTATTTCCAGAGGACTCTGAATAAAGTTAATGTTGGCATCCCATATGTTTGTCAGTTCTTACTGTATTTTCTAGTAGATTTAGATTCCCACCAGGAAGGGTGGGTGAGGAGCCAGCAGCCCAGACCTCATAAGGATCAGGGGCTAACAGAGGCTTGCTGTGTGGTCCTGTTGTGGTTGCCACGCTGTGTGTCTTGGCAGAGTTCTTGTGATGAGTGGCCTCAGAAGGCTCCCAGGTCTACAGCACTAAGTTCACCTTGTTTTTGCAGTAGTGGGCCATGCTGTGATGAGAAGAGTCTGATTTATCTGTGTCCTCAAGCAAAGCGAGCAGTGGCCTGGCCTTAAGCGTAGATGGCCCTTTTTCTTCTGGAGCTAGATGAGCTCTTTTGACCTCCTGGTAGGAGGGATCTCCTCTCGGGTAGGCTTGGCCATCTTGTGTGGAGAGCCATGCATGGCAGAACTGTAGGTCTTTAACCGGTGCCTTTTCCTACCCTTTCTCTCCCTGCAGGCAGAAGCCTGGCAGTGTGCATGCGGGGAATCAAGCCCTTGATTCAGGGCAGCCTGGGTGGCTCAGACAAGGGTTCAGCCTTTATGGGAATACAGCCAGTGAGTAGCCCTGGAGGGTGTACCAGAGTTCTGGCAAATGAGATGCAAGGGGAAGATGGTAGAATTTCACTGCCCAATGAAAAGCCAGTGCTAATGCAGACAGATTCTTTTAAACCTTCCCTTCTCCTGTACTTGGGACTCTGGTGAAAGGATGTGATGTCCGGAGCTGCTGCCTGCACGACACCCTGAGGCATCAGTCCAGAGGATGAAAAGCTGAGAGGGGCAGAACAGAAGAAAGTACTGGGACTGGCATTCCAAAGTCCGTGTTTACGAAGAAGAAAATTCTCCAGCTTTTAAGTTGCTGTTGGTGAGCAACTTGTACCAGCAGTTATTCCTGAGCCTCCAGTATAGCTGCAAAGAGGGGAAAGTGTAAAAGAAGGACCGAGGTTGCTTCTTGAGGCAGATCTTGAGTGTGAAGAAAGTGGCAGCAGCTGCTTCCAGGGTGACAACTCAGGGAGCATCCCAAGGGCTGATGTAGTGGGTGCGCAAACCGAGACATTGTCTTTCAAAGAAAGAGCAGTTTTGAAAACAACGACTCTGACGCATGTAGAGATTTTCAGAGGTTTATCATGAACAGTAATGGCATAATTCTCTGAGCGATTAGCAACTTAAAAATACACAGGATGGTTTTCTTGGTGACTGTTAGGTGAAAGCAGGGGGGATGATCTGCTTGTGGAGTAATTGGAGAAGGAGACACAAGGGTAGGATTGGAAAAAATTGGGGGAGTCCAGATTAAGTCATTCATTTATAACCATTACAGTTAAGCAGGAATATGCATAGTGAATTTTAATTTTTAATTAATTAATTTTAAGACAAAGGTTTCACTATGTTGCCCAAGCTGGCATTCCAGCTTCTGGGCCATCCTCCTGCATCAGCCTCCCAAGAAGGCTGTGTGCCACTGCACTTTGTTCCATAATAAATTCTTCATGGGGCTTTGCAGAGTAAACGTGCTGAGAACCTTGACTTCATAACAATAGTGCGCATGTCAGCAATGGTGTCAGGTTTCTGTGCCTCTTGGCAGGAAGCAGCCACGCCCCTTCAGTTGTTTCCTAAGAAGCTACAGCGTTTCCTAGCAACTTCTGGTTTTATTTATGGAAGGGAGAGATGGTCTCTATGGAAATGAATCCCAAAGAGGAAGGAATTTAGTGGAACAGGAGCTAGTGAGGTGCGGCCCGTTGGCGCAGTCATTTTGATTGTGTTGCTCTTGGCTTATGTTTTCTTGCAAAGTGTGAGTTTTGTTTTTGTTTATTTAGTTGTTAATCATGTTTTTCTCTGCACAACTCTCTTCACATCACCCTTAGAACTAGTAATCTAGAGGGAAAATACATCCACTGGGATTAGAACAATAAAAATGTTAAAGGCATTTTAATTAATCAATAGTTTCTGTACAAACTATTGATAGTACAAAACTATTGAAGTACAAAGAAAAAAAGTTGAGACTCTCAAAGCACCACAAAAATTTCGGCAACCCTATAGCTCTCAACACCTTTGCTAATCATATTCTCCCTCCAGAAACTCTTATACACCCTGAGATTTCAGAGGTGGTCACTGTGCAGGTGGGTTACAGAAGTCACTAGGTTTCTAACTTATTATTGGTCTCCAAGATGAGAATTCACTCCTCACAAACGTAACAGTATTTCCCATTGCCGCTTCCTGAGCTCAGGTGATAGGAGGGGTAGTTGACATATGTGCTGAATATTTAAATTACAAAAAATTTTAGAGTAAAAGACACTTTGCCATGAACTGCTCTCAAAACACTCCCCCTCGCTTTGAATACACTTACACATTGTTCTTGCCACTTTCAGAAGCAGTTCTGGGAGTTGTTTTTTCCTAAGTGTCTTTTCAAGGTGTGATAAAAAAATACGGTGAGTGTTGCTGCTAAGTGTCAGTAAGGGGAAAGGTGGGCGCGTGAACACACGGCGCTGCATCCCTGCACACCCTGTTCGCCGGATCTGGCACTGTGTGACATCTGGCTCTTCCCAGGTCAGAATGACTAAAGAAGGGAAACATTTTGAATCAATTCAGGACATCGAGGCAGCCACAACAATGCAGCCAAAGCCATGAAAGACGTGAGAAAAGGTGCATTGTGATTATTTGAAAGTATGTGTTGTGCTGTACAACGGTGCTACTCAAATGATGGTGTTATTTATGTATGACTTGATAAGATATTCCCTCTATCATGCAAATCAGTGTACTGTCCCCTTCACTGAAAAACTTTTGCTATGGAACAAATTCATCTGAACTCAAGAACGGATTTATTGATGTTGGTATTGCATATTCTTTTCACATTCTGGATTGAGCTTTTCGTACTGTCATAGAACAGAAATAACTAATTCACCAGTACTAATTCCCCTATACTTCTTGATTGTACTTTAAAAGAGGAATGGCAGAACCACTGTAGTTTTTTGATTGTTAGTCTTTAGAAACTATCATGGCTAATGCATGTGGCATTTTTCATATTTCTTAGCATTTGGATTGTAAAACCAAGTGTGACTGCAATCGTGAGCCAAGGAATTAAGATCATACATTTTAGAGCTTTAAGATCCCAAAGTTTAAGCTGATGTTTTATATATAAATAAGTGAAATTTAGAGTAATAATAACCTGTAGTTTGGTGAGGGCAGAGTCAAGGATGAAACCTAAGGAGCCTGTGCCCCAGACTCCATTTTCTTTGCGTGTTTGGAAATGTAGTCCAGTATTTCCCAAGCTGTAGGTATTTGCTCACCACCTTCTTGGTTCTGCCAAGTTGGGTTATCAGCTATGCTATTAAGATTTTTTTAAAATAATGTGATTAACAAAGGCTCTGTCTTAGTCACCTTCCTGGCAATGGGACAAAATACCCAGCATGCACAACTTAAAGGAGGAGAGGTTTATTTTGGCTTACAGTTTCAGAAGTTCCAGTCCATGGTTACAAGGCTCAGATGCAAAAACAGCATGGTGGAAAGATGGACTTGCCGCCAAGGAAAGCGGCAGCCTGGGAGCAGAGACAAAGGGAGGAGCCAGGGAAGGAGATACCCACTTCCGGGTCCTGCCCCCAGGACCTGTCAGTAACTAAGCTCCACTTAGTAGCAGAGCCTGAAGCAGGTTGTGGTCAGAGGTGAGCCACTCGGCACTTGGGTGAGCCCACCCCTAAGGCATGCCTGTGGTAGTCTCGTGCTCCCACCCGCTCTCCTGGCTCTTCTCACTGCCTGCAGGTTTCTTCAGACAGACATTCCATGTTGCTGGGGTTTGCAGTTTCCCAGCATCTCCCCTATACTTCTGGCTTTACTTTCACAGCTTCATGCTTTGCTTGGCTTCCCAGGGCTTCTTCCAAAATCTGGGTGGACACCTTCCTGACTTCATAACTCTCAAATTCTGCATGCCTGTATAACCTGTGGGTTGTATACACATGGATAAGACTAGGGTCTGCTGTGAGCTCATGCAATGGTTAGACATCCTTGCAGAGTGGCCACAGAGGCCTCAAAATGCCTGGATAGCTGAGTGCTGGGAACCATTTCCCTAGGCACCATTCTGGAGCAGGAGCAGGGGCCCTGGGGCTCTCTTCTCAAAGCAGAATCTTTCCAAGGAGTTTATCCTTTCCAAGGGTGGGGCTTTCTGGATTCCTGAGATGCTGCAGCCTGTTTTCCTGACATTCCTGATGCAAAGTACTTGGCTTTTTAAAAATGCTAATCTTTTCAGCAGCTGAGCTCTCTTCAGCACCAATTTTGCAGACACTTCTGGTAAAACTGAACATGTCTAAAATGGGATTTTTGCTCCTGTTTCTCAGTATAAATCTGGCTAATAGCAATACCCATGCCACAGCCTGAGCATTGGGCTGCCTTGCAGTTTCCTCTGCCAGAGCCTTTAGTTCACTGTCTTTAATCTCAGTCTCCTGCAAAGCCTTAGGATGTGAACACTATATCACACATTTTGTGCCAGAGCATGACACACATGGTCTCAATTCAGCTGCCAAGAGAGCCCTCATTCCCAACGGAAGCTCCCTGAGTCTGAGCTTTACTGTGTGTATCTCTTATCAATACTCTTCTGAGCTCTGACCAGAGTCTACCACAGAGCTTGCCTTACTTACAGGTTCTGGAACTACTCTCACTGGGATCTCCAAACCTTTCCAGACACCTGCCAGCCAGTTCCAAAGGTTTCAGAACTAACCACATGGTCAGGTGTCGTCATGGCAGTGACCCCTCTTCTCTGGTATCAGAAGCTGTTTTAGTTACTTTCCTTGTTGCTAGGACAAAACACACAATGACCACAACTTGAAGGAGGAGAGGTTTATTTTTGGAATTATCAGTGGTTGAGAGCTCAGGTGCTAGGGTCAGGTAGACTGGTAAACACCATGCCTGAAGGACTGAAAGACCTTGGGCAACTAGCTAACCTTTTAGAACTTCAGTTTCCTCCTCTGGCCAAGAAAAAAATATGAAGGCAATGTCCAGTATCATGTGGATTAGATGAGATAGTGTATATAAAACTCTCAGCATGGTACCCGGGCTGGTTGTTAAACTCCTGCTGGTTGTGAACTCCTTATTTTGGCTGCTATTAATAATAATGAGGATGCTGTGGAATCAGTGTACTTCTGGGCTGGAGCAGCAGTGCAGAGTTACTTGCCAGATGAATACACAATGAAAGATTTACAGATTAAAGTAGCAAACTGGGCCATGTCTGCTTACAGAAAACAAAATCTGTTTCTTTGTTACAGAGCTGTGGAAATATATAACCACTTAAAATATGAATGCTAACTAAGAGTGTTTTAAATTCAGTGTCACATGCCCTCAAAATCAACATAGTTTCCTAGGTAATGGGAAAACTGCAGTTAATGATAAATTCAATTAAATGGAACAAAGACGTAATGCATTTCATTTCCGGAATAGCTACCAAATATAGCTGAGTGCCTATTCTAAAGCTCTTTTGATACGTTCACGTGATTACTGCCAAAGTTGTCACAGTAGATAGCTACATTTGCTTTAGTCATAGAAGCTGTAGTTCATATCTTTGAATTTTTCAAATGTTCTTAGAAGATAAGCTTTGACTATGAGGTTGTTTTTTGAAATGGCTTGACTCTAAATTACTTCTTATTTCATCGTTGTATTAGGCAAGATAGTTCAGGGTGCACTGCAATAATGAATCATTAAGGCTCAGGATGACAAAAGATTATTTATTGGTGTTGCTACGTGCCCATTGTGGGCTTCTAGGGCTGTGGCTCACGCTGTCATTTAGGGACTCGACTTCACCACCTTCTTTATTTTTGCTGTATTGGATTATAAAGTCTCAGCTGTTCTGTCCTTGTGCTGACTTAGTCAGGCACCGGGAGAAGAGAGAACTGCAGGCTCTCACACCAGCAGTGGAGTGTGGTAGTACCAAGGTGACACGTTTTGGTTTGCCCCGAGCCCACCATTCAGCATCATTAGCATGAGTCGGCCTATGAGGGAAATGCGGAGAAACCTCTGGCTGTTCAGCCCCACTCAGTGTTTCTGCCATAGACCTATGTCTTGTAACACAGTGTCCAAAGCTTGTGTGGCTGAATGGGCAGGTGCTGGGGACTAGTAGGCATCATGCTTTGGTGTGCAATTAGCAGGTTGTTCAGAGACTGAGTGACCAGATCAGTGCTGGGCAGTACCAAGGGCAGTACCATGACAGACAAAATAATTGCAGTGGATCTGAGTTCATAGCAACAAGCAGGTGCCTTAGACCATCAGGGATCTTCCTTCTTTTCAAAGTGCATGTTGGACCTTGGGTCACAGAGTTTCTGTGTTCATAGTGGCTATAAGAGGCTCCCATAGATATTCAGTAGGTTTTTGAAAATCCCTAGGTCAGGGTGGGAGTATCCAAAGAAGCTTCAGTGTATGTTATTTCTTCACAAAGAATGTTCTCAAAGTAAGTTGCTAACATTACTAACACAGGCATTTGTCTGCCTGTGGATTGAGACGGTTTTTACTTTATGTTAAGCTATGCTGGAAACGTGGGCTGAGTTAATTTTCCAGTCTGACTTGTGTCACTTCTCCAGAGGAGGCTTGTGTAGTCAAGTTAGTAAACACTAAGTACTCCTAGTAGTTATTTTGTGGCAGAGTTAAGATAGTATTGGCATGAGGTTTAGATATTCTCCCATCTAATAAAACCCCTAACTAAGCCCAGAATATAACTGCTTCCCATACATGCTAATTTTGTAGTGTTACATAAG
Organism: Dinomys branickii; assembly: GCA_004027595.1. NCBI lineage: Eukaryota > Metazoa > Chordata > Mammalia > Rodentia > Dinomyidae > Dinomys > Dinomys branickii. The sequence continues at coordinate 279,406 of PVLD010000148.1, read as the reverse complement.
TAGCTTTTCACCCTTCCTCGAGGACTAAGTATGTGCACAGCTATAAATAAATCTATTTATGATGCCGTGTCTTTACCCTCATAGTCCCAAAGTCTCTTTTAGCATTTTCAATTTCTGCATCTGCTTCCTTCGCTTAGTGTGTGCTTGGTGCATCTTTCCCCCTGGTTTAGTTCCAGCCACTCTGGTGCCCATTGGATGAATCTGCTGTATACTGTCCACAGCTTTGTGATTTTTAATCCAGAGTGAGTGAGCACCTTTTAAAATTGATATGTTTAGCATGTTTACATTTAAAAATTTTTTTTGATACATTTGGACTTGCTTCTGTATCTTTTTTTTTTTTTGTATCATACTGTTTCACGATTATTCTCCTCCTCCTTTTATGCCCTCCATTGAAATGATGGTTTCTCTACTCTCCATTCCCACACCGTTCTTAAGTTGGAAGTTAAGCATTTTTGTTTTACTCCTTTAGGCTTTTGAGGTGTACAATAGAGTTCACCAAAGCTGTAATCAATGAGTGTGCCTGAGTGCCTCGTGCTGTACAAGAATCTTCGGGGCTTTTCATTTCCGTCTCTTTCCTCCCCATCTTTTCCCTTTGTCTTGGCAGTGGTTAATTCCATCCTGTTGTAAATACCTCTTTTCACACTGTCCATTACTATTATTGTTGTGTTTTTTAACAGACAGTAGCTATATATTCTGCACGACAAGACAGCAGCTTAAAACAATAAAGTACTGGATAAGTAATTTTAAGAAAAAAAAGAAAGAATTACCTGAATTAGCAGCACTAGTGTACATTGAGTTTGTTTTTCTTACAAAACACGTACACACAGCAAAAGTTATAAAATAAAGGAAAACACATAGAGATTTAAAAATTAACTTCAAATCCTTGTTGATTTACCAACCCAAATAATATCTTTTTTCCTGGGTTAATGTAGATTATGAAAAAAGTGTGCATATGCCCAGCATCTACACTTCATTTTGGGTGTTTCCTTAATGGGCTGTCATGTGTTCCCTGGCTCATTTTCCGCCATCTGTTTGTGCTGTTGTTAATAAAGCCAGGGCCTTACATCAGCCCTACACAGGTGTGTGAGTTCCAGTACAGCTGGGTTTAACTGTCACTGTCACTCTCTCTGTCATTAGGTGCATTTCTGTCAGTTATTTCCACAGCCAGCCTGACTTATTGTTGAGCTGTTGAGTAAACACGGGCGAATTCTGCGTGGTAGGCGCTTTGTGTGCCCTTTGGAGAGATCATGGAGAACTCTGCAGATTTTCAGTCTGTTTTAAACTGTGGAGTCCAGAGTGTCATCACTCATACTTAGCAGAGCCATTAAGGGATTCTTCCTCAAGTCTTTGTCGTTGTAACTTTTGGGCTTGTTTTACTTAAATTCTGAATTACAAAACCCCTAGTGTATGCTCATTAAGAAAGCCTGATTTGGGCTGGGACTGCAGCTCAGCAGCACAGTGCCTGCCTGGCAAGCACAAGGTCCTGAGTTCAATTCCCAGTATGGGAAAAAAAGGCCTGATTTTTCTCTTCCTATATGAACATCTGTAAAACCAGTCCAATACTATCAAGGGACATATTTTCTCAGTCTACAGTACTTCATAAAATCATTACCGGCACCACCTTAGTGTGATTACAGATACTTTGAACCTGGCAGTGTGGAGTGGGCTCATTAACCTCAGCACCGGATCACTGGGCCACTGGGGGCGAGGAGGCTGGATTTGGGGTCACCAAGGGCGAGGAGGCTGGATTTAGAGTCGGGGTGGCACAGACCTGGCTTTAGACTCCAGCTTCATCGTTCGTGGGAGTCCACGAGCCAGCTAAGCCCAGTTTCTTCATATATGAGCAATAAAATGAGAACAGTAGCCCTGTGGATTTGCCCGGAGGGCGGAAACAGGACGTTTGTGATCATGCGCGTGTGAGTTGCTGCTGCGAACGGGACAGCCACTGCCCGTAACCCCAGAGACTTTTGCTGAGGTCCTACTCTTTGCTACTGGGCAGTGAAAGGGAAACGGAGTTCGCGCCCCGTCTGGTGGGTGACACACAGGCGGGAGGGAAACCGTCACTGTCGCGCAGTGTGTTTAGGGAGACCCCGGAGCGCGGGGCCCAGAGATGGGAAGGGCACAGAGGGGGCCGCCCCAAGAAGGTGAAAGCGTGGCGCAGAGATCCCTTTGGTGTGTGTTCGCACAGAAAACGTCACTGTAGGGTGGGGGAATTCCGCCTGCCCATGCCGTCCTTTCCCCAGAAGGGCTGGCGGAAACGCTGCTGGAGGCCTGTGCCTGCGGTGCCCCCAGCGAGCTGCCCGGCCGGCTTCTGCCTGTCTTCTCCCGGGGCCTCCTCAGGGTCTGTGGATCCTCTCAGGAGGATTCAGAAGTCACCCCCGTGGGGCGCATGGGTGCTTTTCACATTTCTGCAGCGTTCTCCCTGCCACCACCTCGGTGCTGGCTGCAGCATGTGAAGTGGTCGTCTTCCTTGTTTCCTCGGTTGCCTCTTGACTCTGCCGCTGTGCCGCAGGGAGGCTGGGGGCTGAACTCCTTGCTTTCCACGCTGTGTGCTCCACATGGGTCAATTCATTTCAGGGAGGAGTAGGAGTAGGTTTTAGGCTAAAGTAATTATGCTGTAAAATAAATGCTTTACACACTGAAGTATTATTCATTCACTAGCCCATATTATGTAGTTTTCTCCTAATCATTTTTTGGGGATACTGGGAATTGAACTCACCACCTTGTGCTTGCCAGGCAGGCACTTGTGCCGCTGAGCTACATCCCCAGCCCTCTCCTAATCATTTTGAACGGAGTAATTTTGGTATTCATAGAGGCTTCGTTTAACACAAATAGAAGTTTATCCTGTACTAGGTATCTGAAAGAATTTTAAGCCTCTTTTTTATACCAAGATAATAGCTAAAGGTCAGTAATCCTAACTTCTTTATAATTATTATGCAATGTGTTGTCCTTGTACTTCCTGTTTTCTTACCCTTAAAATCTACCTTCACTAATGAAAGTGCTGTATATTTAGGTAGGAATAGGTTTTATCCCTGAACTGAGTGTGAATAATACTTTATATTCTGAGATCTTTGATCCTTTCTCTTTCTCACAGTCATAGACATTTTCCTGAGAGTTGTGTTTAATTTGACATGGTAAATACCTGTGGCATTTTGACATATTGAAATACACACCTACGCATTCACAGTACAACTTTCTTACATCCAGTACAGGCAAGTGCTACTAAAATTTTACCTAGGTTGATAAATCATCATCCTTGCATCTTCAGAAATAAGTACTTCTCTTTTGGTCCTATGATTATGGCATAAGACAATGTCAGAAGCAATATATTATCAATTTTTTAAAAATCCTTGCAATTTCTAACTGGAATTTACACTGACTAGTGGGATTCTAAGTATTATATGTCTCTGTAAGGCATCCAGATAGGTAAATAGGTTTTCCTTCGTGTGCACGTCTGTGGCATACTTCAATATCATACACGTTCCAAAGGAGCACTTTGAGAACTCAGGCAACATCTGGAGGAGATTGAATTCTTGGTTTTGGGCTCTGTGACAGCATTTCTTTCTCTCTCAGTCTGACTGCCAAGCCCATCATTTCTGAGCCATTTCAAGGAGACGAGCAAGGTAACCCGTGCTGTGTACCTGAGCATGGAGCTGCTGACGTGAGCAGAGCTGCAGGTCACCCAACAGCAGAAAACTTGGGAGTCTCTGGCCCAGCATATGATTTGCTTGCCTGGATCAAGCGCCACAAAGCTAACACAGTTTCTTTTTAAAACTTAGGTTTACTACTCTAAAGAACGTAAGAGGCAGAGACCACCCAAGACTGCTGGGCTTATGTAAAGGCAGCACGGTGTGGAATTTATTGTGCCTGGGTACAGTCAGACAGAGGGCGAAAAGGCTGGCTGTAGGGAACAAAGAGAAGTGGGCCCCCTTCATAGGGAAAGAAGGCAGGGACGTTAGGTGGGAAGATTTTAGTGAACTTCTGTGGTCGGAGTTCCCTGGCAGGCTTACACCTCAGTGGGCAGGTGTCCCCAGGACCCGCAAAATTCCTTGTCCTATCTTCTCTCCTTTACACATCCTGTGCTTGCTGATGACAGCTTTGGTGCTAAGCTGAGCTCCCTGCTGAGGGCAGCAAGAATCAGGTGCCATTTAAGCCTTACAATTACTTGTACAGTTCTGAGTATGTCAGTACTGCTAAGGTTGGCAATAATATCATCTTCATATGTGGTGCTGTGTCTGGGACCTCTGGAATTCTTAGTTCAAAATGAGCGAGTTTCACTCAAATGTGGGGAAACTATGTTTCTTCTTCAGGGAGGCTGGCGGCTAGTAGCGAAGTACTGGCTTTTTTGTTTTGCTTTGTTTTTGTCATTTGGCATCATTAAAATACTATGTTATCACTCGTGTTGTAGTTCGTTTTAAACCTTAGAATTATGGAGGCTTTAAGTTTAGCAAGAAAACCAGTGATTGTTTTCTCTGTTGGACTTATTTTACCAATGAGAGGCCAAGAGCCCAGGTGAGTTGCCTGGGAAAATAATTGGGAAAAAAATGCATGTGTCCTTGGAATTTCCTTTGTAGTGGATTGCTCCTTAGAGGGAGTTAGTCCCTGAAGTCATTTCCTGCAGGTGATTTTTCATGAAAAGCCAAACTTTGCGTGAACCCTCAGCTCTGTGATAGGACTTCATGCTGAGCCCAACAGTCACATTCTCCTCCACCACGGGAATAGACTGCTGTCTTAGATTGCGTGCTGTAGAATTTGGGCTCTATTCAGGGGCTGTTACTATAAAAACACACAACAGAACAAACCCTTTCATTAAAACTTAAAGCTCCATTCAAGCTAATGGGATGCTTGGAAGAACCACAAGGCTGGGTACTGTACCCTCCCAGGCCTGCCCCCAGGGCTGGGAGTAGCTGGTCCGCTGTCTGAGATACTTCCCCTTCTCCATGTCTCCTTTTGGACCTAGTGAGCTGGAAGATGAGAAGATGAGTATTTGCCAGGCTTCTGCAGAACATCACTTCATCTTTCAAGATTTCAGCAGAGTAGTATAATCCAGTGCCTTTATTGGAGATTCTTAGAGATCTGACTCATTTTTTTTAAACTAAATTTTAAAGCACTATCTGAGATAGACCCCTGAAACTTACTGTGCTTCTGAGCAATACTTCAGGAAGAGAGGATTTTTTTTCAGATAACTTTTATTGTAAGATATGCAGAAACACTTTTTGCTCTATCTCTTGCCTTTTCTTCTCGGCGGCGTCTACTTCCCTGGGGTTGTAAATCTCTGGGGCCACACACCCGCTTGCAGAAGTACTTGGGAGGGACTGAGATGACCCAGGAAGTGTGTATGTAATACAACACTGTTTTTGCATAAAAATTTAAACCTATTGATCTCTCTCTAGACTGAAACTGATATGATCTATCATTTTCTAAAGGTCGATGTGACCAATACCCAAAAGTACCCATGAGCTGAAATATTTCAACAAAATTTCTTTAATATCTCCATTAAGAAAAAGATGCAAAGAAATCAATAGCATTCATGGAGAAGATTCTTATTCATGAGAGATTCCAACTGGAAGTGCTCTGTCCGCTTTATTCCCTGACGCCATGCTCTTGAGAGCCAGCAATAGCGTGGGAAGGCAGTCCCCAGCCCTCTGAGCATCTCCGGCTTCGGCCTCAGATGTTTCTCTTGCCATCTTCTCCAGGCTCCTTCCTTCACTGGCTGTGACACTGTCTAGATCCGCATTTTCCAGGCCATTCTTTTCCTCATTACTAAACTCCCTTGTTTCTGCATCTCTGAAGTATCCAGTCTGTCTTGTGGATTTGCTTCCACAGTGCTGCCCTTGGTCTTCAGTCCAGTCTTCAGCTGGTTCTTGAAGGAAGCGTCGTCTTGCACCATGGCTGGCTGGAGCCACCTCTCCGTGCCCTCTCACTGGTAGCAAGGCATGAGCGGCAACAAGGGCATTTACACCACTTACCCCACCAGGAGGCCCAGTGTCCAACACCCCATGGCCCAACCCACCCATCTGGAGCTCTGGGTGGGGCGCATTTCTCTCTCAACAACCCACTCAGCCCCCCAGCCCCACCTGTCCCTCACACATGGCAAACCAGCTCTTTGGTGCCTTACTTTTTGGGGTAATTTTTAGTCTTTTAGGTTTAAAATCATTGCCAGAATTTTGACTCCTTCTCTGCTTGAAATCTGTGCGTCTAACCTGCCAGATTTAGGTTAGCTGTCTTTCACAGTGTGTTTACCTCTTTTGACTTTGACCATATTTAGTGTTTATTAGCAGCTTCCTTGGTAATCTGAGCCCCACATCTTCCAGTCCAGTTGATGCTCCCTGTGGCTGCTGAACCTTTAACTGAAACATATTTATTTTTTTGCAGGCACTAAGCATGTTACATATCTTTGCTCCTGCAGTTTTTAACACAACCATAGGGGTGGAACATGAGTTAGGAGTTATCAGTGGCCTGTTACCCTCCAGGCTAGCAAAGGTCCATCTGCAGGCAGGGGTGGCATTCATGCTTGAACTGTGACATATATCTATCAGAGGAGGTTAATAGTTTCCCCATTTTATGGCTGGATAAATAGACCAAAGATTTAATTAAATTCTCCAAGCTCTTTCAGCTAGGGCAAGGAGGTGTTGAAATTTTCCTGACTTCGGAGCATGTTCTCCATTTTCCCTTCTTGTAAACTTCCCAGGACACACAGGAGAGGCTGGCAGTCAGTACTGTGAAACTGGATGGACCTGTGTTTAAAGCCCTGCTTCGCCTCTTGCTTCCACTGTGTTAACTTCTGCAAGTTGCTTGCTCCTTTCTAATACAAGTATCAATCTGATATGAAAGATAACATTCCAGGAGGATGTTTTGGCCTGCATTTAACATGCTTGTGAGGGCTTTGATTTAATGAGTACAGACACTGCCTGACTTGCAGTGGGCTTGTGTACTGATAAATCCATCATGAGTTGAAAATATTGTAATTAAAAATTTAATCACTTAACTGATTGAACTCCATACCATTTATATGAATTTGTTGAAAAGTTCACAGAAAGTAAAAAACCTGGATGGTTGTATATGTGTGCTTTTAACACAAGCATAAAGTAAATGAATTGTTCATTCAAATCATTTGAGTTGAGGACTGTTTGTAAAAAAGCAGCAATTCTCATGATGATAGCGTAATATGATTAAATTGTCTTTGGATGCACAACGTGGAGTTTTATTTTTCTGTTTCCATTTACTGTACTGTGAAGTGTGGATCACTTACTTTTGGAAAAATTCTTTTGGTGAGTTAAAAAAAAAAGACCTAAACACCGTGTGCAGGAAAGTGTGATGGTGCAAATGGTATTTCAAGGGTGAAGGCATCGTTAGTGTTTGGAAGTGGCAAGCAGAACTCATCCTGGCTCATTTTCAGTGCAGTCCCAAAGTGTAAGGCAACCGCCACATCCCCAGTCCTGAAATGAGACCCTTGGCCACCCAAGCAGGACTTGGGAAAGATGGTCCTTTACCTGACCACCAAGTGGGGACAAGTTGTTGATTTTGATGGAGGATTTCTCTGGGGCTAAGGAAGGTGTTTTTGCTGTTAAACATGGAGAAGAGGAACGTTTCCCCCTCTGGTCAAATGAGGGGGCCTTGAGGGGTCTACTCCAAGTGCTTCAGCCCCATTGGCACAGAGACCTTGCATGCACTGTGACTGCCTGGTGAGGTGAGAGACCGAGGCTGGTACTCAGCGAGATGCTGTGCCAGGCTGGCACAGCCTGAGTTGTTGGCACTGAGGGCCCGCCCTTGTGGACCAGCTGTGTGGGCTTGGCCCACCACAGCTCCTGGGGGTTGTAGCTCGCCCTGCTCCTCAGGAGGACCTCGGCCAACTGATACCATCCTGGGGGTCACCAGAAGAAGGCCTCGGGAAGACAATATTGGAACCAGCTCAGCCGGACCTCTCTCAGCCTCTCACCTCTCCTGTCTTGGTCCTGCAGCCACCCCGAGAGTCAGCGTCAGCAGGAAGCAGAGGCGGTTGCTGTGCCTTTCCTCCAAGGCTTTTCGTCAGAAGTAACCCCAGGCGAAGGATGAAGATTTCATTTTAAATCTTCATTGACGTTTGAGGTTTATGACTGCTGCACAGGACTGGATGTTTTCTTTACAGATATTTTTGTGACTTGCTGTGATCAGAGTTCTTTTCACAATCTCAGAATGACCAGAAAAGTCAAAGGCCAGCCATTTCATCCAGGGATGTGCGAAGAACCTGTCCCAAGAAACACTTTGGACCGGGCAGCAGGGTGAGACGGTAATGTTGTTATTTTTGCTGGTGATGCAGCTCTGCGGTGGAACACTTGCCTGACATGCAAAAATAAATAAACTGCAACAAATAAATAAATGAGTAAAACCTGTGATAAATAAATAAATACAGTCCACAAGAGAATAACAATGTTGTGGTGAGTGGCACTCTACTGGTTTTGCTTGTTCAATATAAACAGTTCACTAAGCATCTGGGTATAAAGTTGATACTGGAAAATACATGACTGAAAGTTGTCTTTGGGCATCTTTGAGCTGACTGCAGCTCCAGATTTGTCTGGCTCGATGTTTCTGCCTGGAGATGGGATGTGCCAGGAGTGGAGGTCGGTCCTGGGCTCAGCCTTAGATCCGGGGTGACGTTGAGCTGACTGGGCTGGGTGAGCGGAGATCCAGAATGGTGATGTTGGGGAAACAATGCCCTTCTCCGGTCTGTTGCTTCCCAGTTGAGCTGACTGACAGCTGTGCCCCAGGCCCCTGGAGAGAACCACTTCTGAAGAAATATTCCTGTAGCATCAGGCTCTGAACTATTTATGGAAAAGCAAAGCATCGCTCTTAAAAAGGAGCAAAGAAGGGGCAGTCAGGGGACTGTCTTCTTGCTGCTTTTTGATGACTTTGTGTTAGTGGGAGACAGCTGAATGCTGAGGGTGGCTGCAGAGTGATGAGCTAACACCAAGGGCAGGACCTGCCTGTCCTTGAGGCAGGAAGCTCAGGCTGGCTGAAACAAGGTCGCCTGTCCCTCAGAGGGGCATCGATGTTCCTAAGGAGACCAGCACTGGGCCAGGCTGGGCAGGGAGCCGTGGGGTGAGATGCTGGGTAGAGGTGGATCACCTTCCAGAACAAAGCCAGGGCTCTAAACTAGAGCGCGGAAAAAAGGCAGAGGACAAGTCAGTGTCTTTATTCTGTCCTTCAGTATTCCTGTGACAGTATTTGTACAGTGCTTTTGCATTTAGAGAGATCTCTCCATGACCTTTTCTCTTGTCATTCTTAGGGAACCTGTTTACCTGCTGGCAGACCCCAGAGGAGCAAGTTAACTAGGTTCAGTTGTTTTTCAAAGTCAGATAGGTGGGGTCTGACTTACAGTTTCCAAAGTCAGAGGGCTTTTTCCGGTGTGCCCTGTCTTCAGTGTTGTGATGAATAGTTATGTAACTTTAAAGATTACTTCCTATTTTTAGTAGGATTTCCACTGAGGGACTAAGATTAACTTGTTTAAAAAGATGAAACAATGGCACTGAGATGTGAATTTACACCGCACGTGTGGTGTGTAGGAACCGCTGCACTGAGACCTGTCCCCAACACGTAGGGTCTGTCGTTTGCTGTGTCATGTGTCATCCAACCTGGACCCTGAGGCTGGATGATCAACTTTGTGAACCTTACATAATCCAGGTGAGACGGGCTGGGTAGTGTCCTTCCCCTGAAATGTCAGTGTTGAAGTTCAAATCCTGACACGTTAAAATGCGGTCTTAACTGGAGAGAACGCCTTGACAGAGGCCATCCGCTCAAGTGAGCTCCTTAGGAGGAGAGTGTTGTGCATGTGCACGCAGGCAGTTGTGTGTAAGTGGAAGACAGGGGTCCAGGACAGGGGCTCCTCACAGTCCTCAGAAGGACACAGCCCCGCCAGCACCTTGATTTTGGACTTGTCCCCTACAGAACTGTAAAACAATGCATTTCTGCTGTTTATGATACCCAGGTTATGATACTTTATTATGGCAGCTTTCAAAACTAATACAGCAGGGTTTTTCTTAAACACAGGTACCATAATCCCATGATGATTTCTAGCTTCATCACTGCAGTTTTGCACAAAGCCATCCCAAGTTCCAATCTAGCAGCGCCTCCCCAGGAGCTGCGAGGCTTCACTCTCTTCTGCTTCGGCAGGGCTTCCCTGGACGGTGCCATCTGTCGGGAGCCTTCCGGAGTTTGTCACCATGCTGAGAATGCATTCTCCCTGGACTGGATCACCAAGAATTTAAGAATTATTTTTTGATGGTTTAGCCAGGATCTGGTTTGGACACATAAGACTGACCTAAATAAATAGGCTTTTCCCATGACTTCTTAGAGATCAGTTTCTGTGAGTTACACACATAAGATCATTTTCTAGAATTCATTCTAAGTTTAAGCCACTGTGTCTATTTTTAAGCTCCATTCTTTATGACTGATTTTGTTTTAGGCCTGACTGCCAGCACCCTGACAGATAGGTCTGCTGGGTGGTATTCTATCTCTCACTGCTCTGAGACTTCCTATGTTGAAATGCACCATTGCCTTTTACTAATTGAATACCCCATCCCCGAATGTGTTACATGTATTTTTGTCCAGAAGACCAAGATGTGGAGCCATGAGGCTGTTGGCAAGGCCTTGTGTCCAAAACTGCGAACAGGCAGAAGAGCAGGCAGGAGCAACATTTCTATTTTCCCTGACATGGCTTCCGCGGTGACCCTGCCCTCCCATGTCATAGGGTTTGCCTGCACTGGCTTGTCAGGAGCAGCAGTTTTGAGAAGTCCTTGGTTGCTCTGGTAGAATACTTAACTACAAGTTATCTGCTGCTTATAGAGCAAGACCAGGTTGATGATCCCTAAACTCTACCAACCAGCGAGCACATGATTTTTGTTCCTGATTCTGTGGGCGGTACACAGTCTTTTCCTTCAAGGGACTTTTGTGTAATGCACTCAGGATACTGGCTCAGGATCAAGGCTGGAACTCTGGGGTTAATTCCTAAGCTTCGTTTACATCTTCTGGCAGCACTTTTTGTCCCTTCCTGGCTCCATGTGTGGTAGGCTCTTTATGGAACCTCACCCCTGCGATGGTATAGAAATCACACATATTATTTGACAGGAGGCAGGTGGCTCTGATGGCCTCTAGTCTGCATCTAAAGGGTAGCCTTGCGTCAGCTGGAGGCTTTCTGCAGCTTTCTTTGGTGCAGCTCAAGTTAAGTGATCCTGGGATCTTCAGAACCGTGGCCAGGTCTGAGCATGGTTGATTCACTGAATGCACTGGGCTGAAACTGCCAAACTGTGGTGCCAATGTGATGGAGTCACGGTTAGTCTGACCCAGACAGAAAACCATGAAATCCTGTTTTTAGATCCCAAAGAGATATTTGAGTTCATTTGTTTAAATTCTCTTATATTTTAGTCAGTAAGAGAGAGGTTCAGGGAGTTGCTTCAGCTTTCATAAGTAACTGTTGGGAATGCTGGGAGTAAAACTCAGGTTCCTTGGGTTATGAATCTTTGCTTTGTGCTTAGGTATCACCTCAGTTTTCCCCTGGTCTTTAGTTACGCACTGTGTTGACAAGATGACTTTGTCTTTAAAACAAAACAAAAATTCCTGACTTGTACATTTATGTATTTCCCTGGTGTGAATTTTCCCACCACAGCTAACTAATCTCATGATGTCTAGTACCCACCTTAAACAGTTCCTGAAACAGCTGACAGTGGGCCCCAGCACACCACTGATTATGTTCTCCTGCCTGTGCTCTTTGGCATTGTTGGTACCATATCCTTGGCCAGTGCCTCATGAGATAGGTAGGCCCCTTGTGGTGATGGGAAATAAGTTAGTGTGATTATTATAAATCAATGAAATAAGTCCAGCATCCCCTGGATTCAAATCTCTCCATAGGCTCTAATTTTCTGGAGTTAAAATATGGTAATAAACGTAAGATTCTAAGGAAGGATGTTTCCTTTGGTTGTAAAGCATTTTGAACCCATTGTGTTGTAGGACTTAGATTTGCTGTTCATCTATATTCTGCTTTTATCTGGCAGCCTGATAGACAATTAACAGGAGGGGTGTAACACATTTCCCATCCCTCCATCCATCCATCCATCCACTCATAACTTGTCACTTACTTATATTTCTCTAATAGAAATCTATACAGAATCATACAGCTGTGTGGAGTCACTGCTGAGATTGTAACTTGTGATTCTTGATAGCCCATTCTGTGTTTTTCCCATTATGCTGCTATGACTAATCATTTCTCCCCATGTGTAGAACATGGGGAAAACAAAGCACGGGCCACTAGACTGTGACTCAGCCTGGGTAAACCTTAGATTCTCTACTCGCCCTGTTGATCACATTAAGAAGTGGCTGTGCACTGGGACCCTGATCTGAGGATGGCACAGGGCTCTTGGGTCTTCCTACATCTTACAGCACAGAAGCTGTCAGGAAAGGGACTAGAAGATGCTGCATGATGTGAAATTTAGGGCTTTTCGAAAGCAACATTGGGGTTTTACATATTCAGAGTAAAGTCTCCAGAACTGAGCTAGAATAACTCATCTGTTCTGCATTGAGAGGCAGACTCAGCTCTGATTGCTTAGTAAATTTATTAAGTTTAAATTCAAAGTGCCAGATAGTGTGCCAGATATTGGGAATATGAAGATGACTAACACATGGTTTTGTAGGAACCTGGAGCCTGTGGAGGAGAGACCTGGGAAGGAATAATTTCAGTGTAGTCTTCTGAGCTCAATACATGCAGGGCTCATGGTGTCCGGTGAGTTTTGTTTCCTCTGTTGCTTTCGTTCATTCACTCAGTGACAGGAAGACCATTGCACAAGGGCTCCAGCCTCTCAGACTTCAATCGCAATGAGGCCCTTGCCTGGCTGTGTGGCCTGATGTGATCCCCTGGCACCCTCCTCTCTATGGTGTGGAAAGAATCATGAGGACCTTTGTAAGGGACATTGGGGGAATTAAATCAAAGTCTGTGAAAGTGTTTTGAAAGTAATTCCTGTCCTATAAATGAACATATATTGTTTTCATTTTGCAAACAGGTAACTTTCTTTTTGTACTGGAAAGTTCATTCTCTTACTAAGCTGTACATACAAGTTTTTATTATCAAATGTTCATTGAGTGTCCTCTCGGTACTTTTAGATCCTGGGTACGGCGGTCAATAAAACAGAAAGGCCCTCTACTTGTGGAGCTGCTGTTCTAGAGGGAAAGGCAAAAAGAGGAGTAAACGGAAGTGTTAGATGGCATTCTGAGGAAGTGCAAAGCAGCTGATGAACCAGGGCTGTGTGATAGGAACAATGGGGGGACTGGGTGGAGTTCAGAAAGGGCCTCTCGGAGGCCTGGCGTTGAAGCTGAGTGACAGGGAGGACCCATCTTTGCAAAGCTCAGACATCAGAGCTTCCTGACAGGAAGGAGTGACTCCAGCATGGGCACTAAGTGAGAGCAACCCAGGCAGGTTTCAAGGGCAGAGAGAGGGTCGTGTGTCTGGAGCACAGCGGCCATGCTAGTGAAATAGCATACGTTGTGGTCAGAGGGGAGGGCAAGGATCTGGCCACAGAGAAGCTGTGTGAGTCAGTGTGAGGAGTTTGGGTTTTATCCAAGTACTATGGACGCCAGTGAAGGATTTCAAGCAAGAGAGTCATAAAGTCTGACCTTTTAGATCATTCGAGTTCCTTAGGGAGGGGAGATTCTAGGTCAGTCTCTTAGCCATGCAGAAGAGAGGGAACAGGGCTTCTGCTGGACTAATAGCAGGAAAGTTGAAACAGAATGTGTCTAGGATTTTATGGATGATAACGGCAGAAACTTCTTGTGGCTCAGACATAGGCTGCTGTGGGGAGCAGAAGAACCAGAACCAGTTCTTTGATCTTCAGGCAGAGTGGTTTGGTCTACCAAAGCAGGAGCTATTGAGGGGAAGGAGGAGGAACAGGAGAGCAGTTGGGAATCGCTCTGGCTGGCTCAGAGTTGGCACGCCCATTCACTGTGCTGCTAGAAATCTCACGAAGGAGGAAGTTGGGTCTGGCATCTGGAATCTGGGAATTCTTGGCCAACTGGTTGACCTGGTGGAGCTGGAGGAGCTTACTCTGGGAGAGTGTGTATGGGAGGAGAGGGGATCTGGCGCGGAGGCTGAACAGAGGGAGGAGTCACTGGAGCCAGAGAAAGTAGTCAGGGAAGAAACCTCAAGAATGAGGTGGCCTGGAGGCTATGAAAATAGAGGATCATGGAAGAGGAGGGAGGTGGGGTCACAGAAGAACTGCAAGCTGACCAGTGGGCATGGCGAGGAGACAGCTGTTTTGGTTTATATGTTTTCCTGAAGGCGTCTCCTGGGGAGGGGGTAGTGCAGTGGGGGGTGGTGAGGAAGGGAGGGGTTAGCACAATGTGAGTTCGCCTTTGGATGTGACCTAGTATGTTGTGCAGATGACACTGATGACACAGGAGGGGATCATTGCAGAAGAGAAACCTTCGAGAGGGGAGAGCATGGGACTTGGAACACGAGGTCAGGGGCTTAGCCTTTGAAGGAGCGGTGACACTCACATAGCATAGCAAAAGGGAATGCAGAAGGGATGTACCCAGTGGCAGGGTCGTGGTAGATCTGCCAGTGAAAAGAGGGGTCTGTTCACTTCCGTTTTTAATACATCTGATGGCAGAGATAAGTAAACATGGGACATAGCCAGCTCATGAACTGAGAGAAGCCAATTAGTAGAGCATGTAGGAAGGGAGCCCTTCAAGGTTGATGTTGGTTGTCGTGAGTCTCAAGTGTGACCTATGTTTGGTGTTTTTGTGTTGTTCTCCCAACTGCACTGCAGGTGTTGTCTGAATAGCAGTTAGTTTGGTCACCACTGGGCTTTTCCCCAGGAGGACGGTGAAGGGGAAGAGGAATTAGAGGTATCAGAGAGGGTGATGATAAAAATGGACCAAGGAATCTTAGCAGGGTAAAGACCTGGGGTGACTGATGGGGAACAAGCAAGAGAGGGCGTCGCTTAGGAGTGGAGCCCTGAATTGGGAGAGACGGAGGAGCAGGCATGTGAGTACAGAAATTCAGACCCTGCAGGACAGGGCAGCCTCCAATATGGTACCATGGAAATTGTAGGAGTGACGCTGTCTGCAGGGGTAAGTGAGAGTATTTTGAGGATTTTGCCACAATATAAAAATTGTCACTAATTCTCAAGTTACAGACCTTTGACTAGGGGTGGCATTGGAAGACCTGGAAGCCAGCCAGTCAGGACAGATGAGCAACTGTTGGGAGGGAGAGTACATTTGCTTTCTAGGCTTCCATTGAAGCCTAGAAAGAGATTTTGCTGGAGTGGCTTTAGACTCACGTAACCCTAACTGGTGTGGCACAGAAGGGCGTGGGTGATGCTTTGATTTCGTGAATAAATACTGATGAGGGGATGGGGCAAATGAGGCCTTTGGGCTATTAAACATCACAGAATGGGATGCAGACTCTCTGCAGCTCCAGCATCATGACATTTCTCTGTGCTTGCTCACCGTGATTAAAAAAATCAAGTGTTACCAATGTGGATACAAGCTGTTGCTACATCCTAAGAAAGCCCTTTATTTTGTGGATTCAAACAGACTTTCCTTAGGAGCAAGAAGTGGTTCCATTGCATACTTCTGAAGTCGTGATCTTAGCGGAGTATGAGCCCCCAAAAGCATGCGTGTAGCTTGCTGGCAGAAGGAAGTTTGGATGCTTGGAAAAGTGTGTGCTGAAGTCAGACAGCATGTTTGATAGCAGTCTGAGATGCTGTCTGAAACAGGACAGACAGGGTCTTTTAAACTTGCCTTCCCCTACGCTGAGGCCCAGACACATTTTGCTTTTCTTCCCTGAGCACTTCCTCAGGCCGACAGCCTTTGAGTCCTGGTTATCTTATCTCCCTGCAGAGTGTGAATTTTCCAGCATGTTTTGGTTGTTTCCTGGAGAGTTTTTAAGCCTAACAACTTTTTCACTGACAAGAGAAAGGGATAAAACTTTAGGGAAGTGACTGAGGCTCCAGAAATAAACCACAGTGTCTCCGAGGACTTGGTAATCAAGTCACATCTCACTGAAATGAGCTGCATGGGATAAATGTCTTTTTATAAGGACATTTAACAAATTGTGGCATCTTAAAGATCTGAAGGTTTGCGCTCCCTGAATCTCTTTCATCTCAGGAGATGAATTTTTAATGATAGTCTTCCTTTCCCTGGAAGTCTTTTTCCTTTTAGATGCTGGGGATTGGACCTGGGCCTGGTGCCTGCTAGACAAGCTCTCTGCCACTGGCTACATCCTGGAAGTCTCTTTTAACGTCTCTCTCTATATCCAAGTGTATGTGCAAAGCAGAGACATTTAAGGATCTGTTGCTTTATTAGTGTTATTGTGTTTCTTGACACGTATTTATGAAATGCTTTATTGCACGTTCTCAACTGTTAAAGTATAAAATGCAATGCTTGGTGGGTATCATCTGGGAGACCAGCAGTTATTTAAAGGTTAAAAATTGGTCACCAGTGGAGAGAGTTGCAGACTGACATAAAGCCCTAAGGCAAGAAGATCCACTAGTTAATTCACTGTTACGTTGCTTGATTTGAAAGTTTCCTTTACAATACAGGTCTTAAAGATGTGCTCAACCTACTGAATTAAATGGTTGACCATGGATATTTTGCTTGCTGCTTCATTATTTGTTTATAGACTTAGTTATTTATTTGGTTTAGGGCTATTGTCAGAGGCACACTGTGATAACATGGGTCAGGTGCCAGGAACCATGTCTTATCTAATGTAGCATATGGCATTGTGCACCCAAGAAAAGAAGCCATGGGGCACAGTTGCTAGCAACCCAGTGAGAGAAGAGAGAGTAGCAGTGTCACCCTGGAAGAGAGCGCAGCCGCACAAGCATGATGACCAAGACTCTCTCACATAGGTTCCCATGTTGCACAACAGTTTCAAAGTTTAAGATTAAAAACCAAAACCAAGCCAAACAAAAAACACCACTTGAAAACAGTCTTTCCAAAAGCTAAACCTCTGCAAAAGGCCATGATGCCTGAGATTTTTAGCAGACGCTACTGATTACCTACTGTCGTAGCTAGACTTATTATGGCAAGTGTCTTTCTGGCCAGGCCTGGTTATTGCGGGACCTTTTGTATCTGTGAGCTGTGAAACAGTGAGCCCTTGGTTCACTGCTTTAATTTTCCAGGGGAATTTTGTTTGACATTGGAGGAAGAAAGAACTTGGTGAAGAAAGTAGAACTTTTTCTCTAGGGCTACAGATGGAAGCTCTTTAAAAGTTTGCATGTCATTTTCACACATCTGTGAAGGTATATGTACATTTGTGTGCACAAAACATTTGTGAACAGCATGTGTGACCTGGTCTGGGCTTTTCAAATATTTAGTAAGAGAAGTACCTGACCCATATGTTTGAAGAGAGTTTTTAAAGAACATTTAAAAAACAATTGGCCATATGAGGACTTTATTTTTGTAAAAGTTCTAATAATACAAATTGTTTTCCTTCCTCCATCAAAGGGAAGATGTGTAGTCATGCATTACATATAATATATGCACACGCATATGTACCCACACATACACTTTTAAACAAAATATGCACTATGTGACACCACTATTCTTTACATTGCTTTTATTTTCATTTTCTATATGTTGGGCATCTCTGTCTTAGTGTCCACTATTTCTAACTTCTTCAAAGTGCGCCCTGACTGCACCACGGTCATTACTCTGTCAGTGGGCATTTGGGTTGGCCCCAGCATTTGATATTTCAGGGACAGGGTACCAGTCTCCATCCATCCATGTCAGTATTTCTAAAAAACAATTTCTAAGTATGGAACTACTAAGGCAAAGCATACACACTTTTAATTTGAGGGATATTGCTCAATCTCACCCTAGTTTCACTTTCTGCAGTTTCACTTACCTATGATCCCTTCATGTCTGGAAATATCAAGTGGAAGTTTTTTCTTTTTTTATACCAAGAATCGTACTCTGAATCTTATGCTTGCCAGGCAGGCGCTGTGCTGCTCAGCTACATCCCCAGCCTCAGGTGGAAGATTTTAAAAGTAACTAATTTGTAAGGTGTAAGTTGCTCACTTTCTGAGTGATGTGGAAAACACTCACAGCACCCTGCCCTGTCCTGCCTGGCATGCGTGCCACGTCTTCCTCACAGCTCGTGCCCGCTACATACACTCCCTGCCTGTAGTCACTTCCTGGCTGGCCTGGCTGTCCAGCTGGCCGTCAGTGTCACATGCCTATGTTCAAATCAAATATGCTGAAGAAAAGGCACTTCTTGTACTGAAAAGGTACAAGTACAATGAGAGCTTCTTTTGGTGGGGAGAGACTTCACGTTGTTCTATTTTATTATTACTTATTATAGTGATCCTCTTACTGTGCCTGGTTCATAAACTAACATTTGTATGTATAGATAGGAAAAGACTTAGCATGTACGGGATTCTGTATGCCGGTTTCAGACATCCATTAATAAGCAGGCATCCGCTGTGTTGCTGCAGTAAACATTCCTATGTATTTGAGCATCTGTGTCAGTATTTCTAAAAAGCAGTCTCTGAATATGGAATTGCTAAGGCAAAGCATATGCACTTTTAATTTGAAGGATACTGCTAAATATCACCCTAGAAACATACCAGTTTAGTCAAGCCCATTATTAAGCATGAAATGTAATAAATTAGACATTTCTCAAATAATAAAGGGGTTTCAGGTCTGTTGAATGATTCAGGCAGTTATCACAAATGAAGTGGTATAACTTTGGGTGTGTAGAATTGGAAAATTTGATGCAAGTTGAATATAAGAAATAGAAGATACCCTAAACTTTGTATTTTGCACTGAGGGAGAATGCAGGTTTGTGGTTCAGAGAAAGGATGGAGTCTCCCTGGGTCTAGGAAATGGGGGCACAGATGTGAAGGGAGTGAGGGTGTCTCTTTTGGAAGATGCTACAGTATTTTGTTCAAGATGGTACTTAGTAAGGTTTACATGATTTTAAATAAACCAACTGTGACTGGGATTCAGTCCAGGAAGGTCTTTGTGTGAGGACAATACAAATCTTTAGGCTGTGGAACAGGAGTAGAATAACAAAACTTCCTGTGCACATTTGGGTTATAAAAATAACCTCTTTGGAAGCACAGTTTCGAGCTTTAAGTGTCCCGTGCTTCTGAACTATTTCTAGGCTATCCTGTTTCAGTCAGAGGGTGGGTTGATTTGAATACAATGCATAAGCTTATCTGCTCACTGTGCGGCAGAAGTGCTCGGTCTGCTGCAGAGGACACAGGCGTGGACACGGGCCCCAGCACCGGAGTCCTTCCTCTGTCTGCCCCGTTTCCTTGCTGATGTGTGCAGTAGGAGTGACACACTGCTCTGCACTGTTGGTGCTCACAATTAGGCTGTTCTGGGAAAGCCTCAGAGTTGCATACCAAAGGCCTCAAAAGCTCCAAACACTGTCCCCTGTGCGAGGAGAAACATGATTGAAAATCTGAGTTTGTTTTCTGAATCTATGAAGAAAACCAACCCAAGAAATGGAGCCAGTTAATATCTGGGGAGACAAATTCTCTATGCTTCCAGACTAGCATATCTTATTTTGTTAGCGGATTCTCATTTATTGATTACTCTTGTAGTTCAGTTATGTGTCAGATAATTGTTGACTGCCTCTTATGTTAGGACCTTGCTCCAGAGGTCACTGAAGTTCAGAGGGCCCTTTCTTGTGAGCTTGGCAGCATCTAGGGCACTGTGCTCTTGCCCAGGAATTATCAGGAGACATGGCAGGGAGAGGCTACTGAACCGCTGCTCAAAGGCGTGTTGGTATTTGCTTGTAATTTGAAGTTTTCACTTAAAAACTAGGATGGATTATAAGTTCAAGCACCTGTCAGGGCTACTCAGGAGATAGTAGTTAGAAAGAAGAACAGCCCTGATGTTCAAAGGGCTTCAGTGAAAATCCCACGCATGTCACTGACCACTGACTGAGCCTGGGGAAGTTATATATGGTTTTGTCATCTGTTTTGTGGACACCAGTAGTCCTTTGAGATGAGAGAAAGAAAGGAGTGGCATTTGCAAATCTCTCCTGCCAAGCTTGGCTTGGAGGAAGATCTTGACTGACAGTTGCTGTTTTCCTAGGTGACACTTCACGTCTGGTTTGTGGATTATTTAAAACAGTGCTTCTTCCAAGTTTCCCCTGAGGATCTCCATGGTAGAAGATGGTGAATGGGAACCGTGGCCCCCGGAAGATGAGGCCACATTAGCCTGTTAGCAGGGTGCAGTTATTCGATGTTTTGTTTAAATACATCTCTTTGTAATATTCATGTTTCATTGTAGAAATGCAGTTCCAAATTACCAATTAAATTACTTAATGTTACCTGGTGTTCCACTGGCTTCAAATCTTTGAAAGCATTTAGCTTCTGAGATGCGATTCTTGTTTCTAGTGGGGTTGGGTGTGGCAGACAGCACCCCCACATGTCCTGCCATAGACATTGTCTACCTGAGGGCTGTACCTCCGGGACTATCTGGGCTTGCATGCACTTGGCATTTTCAGGTTAAGAATCCATTTAGGGGCTAAAATTTCAACCACTGTGGGAATCATTGTGGAGATTCCTCAAAGAGCTAGAATTAGAGGTCCCATTCAATCCAGCTAGTCCCCTCCTGGTTATCTTCCCAAAAGAATTAAAACATACTACAGTGATGTATGTGCACCCATGTTTACAGCAGCACAATTTGTAATAGCTGGATCTTGGAAACAACCCAAATGCCCATCAACCAAGGAACGAATAGAAAAGATGTGGTATTTTTATACAATGGAGTGCTACTCAGCTATAAAGAAAGATAAAGTTGAGGCTCTTGTAGGTAAATGGATGCAACTAGAGACCATACTCATAAGTGAAATAAATCAAACTTGTATGTGTAAACCCATATTTTATCTGTAATGTAAGAAACTGAAAGAGTAAATAAGATCCAAATAGATATTATGAAAAGGAAAGAAACTGCTCAAAAGGAAAGAACACCTGGAATGGGGGAAAAGAGAAAGAAAAGAGGGAAGAGAAAATTAAAACAAACAAACAAACATACACACACACACACACACACATACACACACACACACACAAGATAGCTAAGATAATTGTACTACTAATTTCTATCAGTTCATTGAAAGGAATGGTTAATGCCTATGCTGTTTGATCAGTTTTGCATGCCTGTATCTGGTAATCTGAGCAACTGCTTTGAAGATGACAATATGCAATATAATAACCATTGTTAGTTTCCTGTCATCTTGTTTTCAAATTCTGTATCATTTTTATTGCTTCCCCCCTCTTTAAAATAAAAAAAGAATTAAAATGAAATCATGTAACACTGGATTTTAAAAGTTTTTAATAAATTTTCAGTTTTTTATTAGTACAAATTTGCAGGATGTGCCGCTTACATTCACTGCAGGGGTCCGTGTGGGTAGGTAACATCATTCTTTTTCTGTCCCCTGGTCTTCTGCCCTCGTCCTCTCCTTCTTGATCCCCTGTCCATTTGAGAAAGATCCTTCATCTCCCTATTTCTTATTACATAGCATTTACTTTGCTCTTTATTTATAAGAGAAACTATGCAGTATTTAAGCTGGTGTGTCTGCCTTAATTCACTTAATGTTACGGTCTCAGGTGCATCCGTTTTTATACAGATGACTCAAGTTGACCCTTCCTTGTGCAGAGTAGTGCTCCACTGTGTCTCCTTTATCTGCCGGTCTGTTGGTGGATATATGGTCTGCTTCCAAGATTTAGTCATTATGAATTGTGCTGCTAGAAACATGGGTGTGCATGCATCACTGTAACATGATGTCTTGAACCATCTCAAGGAGATACACAGAAGAGAAATAGCTGGGTCAAATGGAATTTGTAGTTTTCGCTTTTTTAAGGAATCTCCATACTGATTTCCGTAGTGTTTGCTTTAGTTTACGTTTCCATCAGTGTAGAAGGGTTTCTTTGCTTCACAGCCTCACCAGTATTTGCCATTATTTGATTTCTGGATGATGACAGTTCTTGCTGGAGTAAGATGAGATCTCAGTGTTGTTTTTATTTGCATTTTCTAATGGTGATGTTGAACATTTCTTCACATATTTATTGGCCATTTGTACTTCTTCTGAGAAGAGTCCATTAATTTCACGTGCCCATTTTTGACTGGGTCTTTTATTTGGGGGTTAATTTTTCTGAGTTCTTTATATATTCTAGACATTATCACAGCCCTTTGAGAACCAGCTGGCAACAGTTTTTTTCCCATCTTGTAGGTTTTCTCTTCACTCAGTAACAGTGGATTTTAAATGTCTTGGTTTGTAAAACATACTTTTGTTTCTATTGTTTTAAAAAATTGTTTATTTTCTAAGTTATTTAACTCTTGCCTAATATTATGAGCCTTGCACTCTCTGGGAGAGGCAAGATTTGGGGTTACAAAGATCCAAAGATTCATGGTTGCATGCAGTGGCAGACAATTAGGTGAGAAATGGTTAAGGAAAGCAAGTGACATGTTTAAGAGATTAAGATGCCATTTGGGGCTGAAAGCAATTATTTTACAGAAATTTCAAAGAAGCTCATAGCGGGTCTGATAGGAGTTGGAGTGCGCTTTTAACGGTCAGACACTAAAGTGTAATAGGATGTTTCTTCTCTCTTCTCCAGACCTGTTACTAAGTCTTACTGCTATGTCCTCCATCAGATCCTCAAATACTCAGCTTGTTCAAACCTATGGCAATGTCTCCTGCTTTTGTAAAGATGTGTAGTGATTGTGGAACATTGTCCCTAGCTGAAGTTGTCAAATGTGTTTAACTGTCACTTGGTCATTAACTTCCTAGTGGCGTTAACTTTTACATTCCCACTGGCAATGCACATGATTCCAGTCTCAACACATCCTGGCCAGCACTTGTTATTTTCCTATTTTAAAAACTGATAACCATCCTGACAGGCATGAAGTAGTATCTCACTGTGATTTTGATTTGCATATTCAAACAATGAGTGAAGTTGAGCATCTTTCCATGTATTTATTTGTTGTTTGTACATCTTCTGTGGAGAATTGTTTCTTCAAATCCTTTGTCCATCTTTCAACCAGGTTGTTTGGAGTTTTGTTGTGGTTGAGTTGTAAGAGTTCCTTCTGTATTCTGCACGTCAATCGCTTATTGGCTCTGCCTCTATTCCTTGTGGTGGTATGGATGGTTGGGTCTCCTCAGATTCACGTGCTCGAATCCTAACCCCCAAGGTGATGAAACTAATCGGTAGGAATTTAGGAAGGTGATTAGGTCACGAGGCACCTCTGTCAGTGGGATTAGGGCCCTTAGTTTAAACAAACATGTTTCTGAGAGCTCCTTCCCCTGGGTGAACACAATGAGAAAGGACTGTCTCTGAGAGAGCAGACCCAGCCAGACACTGAATCTGTTGACATCTTGGTCTTGGAGTTCCCAGCCTCCAGAACCATGAGAAATGTGTTCTTATTGTTTATAAGACATCCAGTTTATATTTTGTTATAGCAACCCTACTGGACTGAGACAGAATCCAACTTCCTTCTTTTGCATGTAGATATCCAGTTTTCTGTACACTGTGGGCCATCAATTGCAAACATATTTTCAAATATTATTTTCCAGCCTATTCTTTTTCTTAGCGAGGCAGTGTGATATATTGAGTTTGGGACTCATACAAACCTGAGTTTAAATGTAACTCTGCTAATAACTGTATAGTCCGGCATAAGTTCACTACATTTCTGCACCAGGATCTTGGGTGGAGTCCGTCTTTCAGGATCCCATATCCACCTGTAGGTGTCGTGAACACTCGTGGGGGCAGGGTGATGGTATTTACTGACATGCGGAAGCGAGCCCCCAGGCCCAACCAAGTACACACACAGAGATGGAGGGAGCTATAGCACACCTGAGTTGCACTTTATCTAACTCATTTATCTTGTACCTTAAGTAAGAGGAGAAATAACAAATTCTGTTCTAGGTTCGCTCTTGTTTTCTGTAGTCGTTTTCCAGGCAGTTAAAGCTTGTGTACAGTGTATAGAGAAGTTTCCGCATCTTCCTTTTCTCTGCTTACCAACTTGTTCCAGCATTGACTTCTCTTGCTCTTGTACTTCTGTAACATTTGCTGGAAATATTTCCGAGACTTAATGGTGGCGTTTGGCATTCTTATATTTTATATCTTGTGAAGGGGGTGACTCATGCTTTCCATTACCTTCTCCTATCTTGAGATTTATAAACTGTTGTGTTTTAAAAGACAGTGCACATCACTGTCAAAACACCACCAAATCTCTCCTAAATTCTTGACTTAGACACTTATGATTAAAAATTAAATTTTCCTTAAAATTCTGTGTATGGCATTTTAATTAATGAGGATAAAACTCGAAGTCAAAGAGCTTGAAGGACGCTTAGAGATCATTTAGCCTCGACTCAGAAAATTGGTTCCATCTTACACGCTTGTCTGAGTCAGATAATAGGACCTCCCAGGGTGCTGTGTTTAGCCCACTAAGGCTTCATTCTGCAAGGCCTGTGTGGTCACTTTAGCGCTGTTTGAATGGGTAAGAGGTGGAGAATGGTATTAGTCAATTGTGTTATCACTCTTCACTTAATTATTTTATGGATGAAGATGTTGAATCCAAAAAGTAAAATGAGTCACACAGATTTATGTAGCTTGTACGTAGCACTTTGGAATAGTGTCCTCCCAGAATCCCCGCCTACTGAAACCTGAAAATATGACCTTACTTGGAAGGCAGATCTTTGCAGGCATAATCAGTAATGATCAGGTCACACTAGGTTAGAGCAACTCTTAAATCTGATGAGTATTGCCCTTGAAGAAGATGAGATATAAATGGGAAGACGCAGGAGTGGAGGCCCTGTGAAGACAGCAGAGGTTGGAGGGACATGGACGCAGCTACAAGCTGAGGAATATCCGAGATCACCAACAGCCTCAGAGTGCTAGGAGGACCAAGGAAGGATTCTTCCCCGAGCCTTCAGAGGAGGCAGGGGGTTGCTAGCGCCTGGATTTCAGGCTTCAAGCCTCCAGGTCTGTGAGATGATGTTTTTGTTGGTTTAAACTGCTCTATTTTTAGTACTTGACTATGGGAGCCCTAAGGAAGTAGTACAACATCTAAGACTAGGATCCATATGCTTTAATCTCGTCCCAAAGAGTCAAATACAACATCAGCAGGTAAATATAGAAGAACTAAACTCTAAAAGTGGAACATCTGTGTGATTCTAGTTGATAAACTCTGGGTTCCAAATATGAGATCCTACAACCTAAAATGCATATTCATGAGTTGCATGGTCTAAGGAGAGCAATATGATTCACTACCAAAGAGGCAGAAGGAAGTTCTGATTGAGAGTGTGGTGGTCAGAGTCCCTGCAGGGTATCGGTTGCCATCCCCATTTTGGTCATTGGAGGCATCTTTAATACAAGAGCTATTTACAAGGGGATGGACCAGCCACAGGGAAATCAAAGGGGTGAAACTTCACAATGTGGCGGTAGCTGCAGAAGAGGGAGCGGTTACAAGAACCTGAGAACAGAGAGCCCACTGGAGGGAGTCATCTGGCAGGAGCCATAACCTGAAGACCCTAGCTGTGTATTTAAGACCAGGAGCTTAGCTATCCCAGCCTCACCCTCTTCCCTCCCTCCCATCTTGCTGGTGCTCCTGTTACCTAACCCAGGTGTAAAGTGGAGACACGGGAGCTCAGGGCCCTGGGCCCAGGGCAGAGAGCAGAGCGGAGGGTTGAGGTGAGTCAGAGGGAAGTGAACCAACACCAGTACAGGTGGCTACAGGCAGCCAGTTCACAAAGACATTAACTATGACAGTGTGGAATTTTCTGGACCACATGCAAAGTTCAAATCAGAAAATCCCCTTTTATCTCAGGATTTAGTCCATTCCCACCACAAGTACAGATGTTCCTGCTTGCTGTGAAGTCTTTATCTACTGATCCTCAAGTACAGTATCTCCTTTCTGGTGGTGAGAGTTTTTGTGTTGATGCCCCATTCATGTCCAGATCTATGAGCAGATTGGCCTCATCAGGCAGTACACCATGAAAGTGTTGCCTTAATAAAGACAAGAAGGTTGTAGATGCCATAATAACCCCCAGGAAGTGACAAGCACACTCTTGGTATTTCCTGGCCATGTTGTAAATTAGCACTGGTGTAATTTCTGCATCACAAAGAGAAAAGCCAGGCACAGGAAGGGTTGGTAGCCTGCCCAGAATGGCTTTATGTGTTTTGCATTTTGTGTGGTGACTTTAGCTGCTGGGCTTTAGAGGCTGCTATGAAGCCATGACATTTGGGACATGCAAGGAGTGTTGCCAAGAATGTAAAAATAATTTGCTGTGAGAATTAAATGACAAGGCTGGCATGTTGATCATTCCAGGAATCCTTAAAGAACTTGGAAGGGTCTCAGGTCTTTAAATCAGAAAGGAGTCAGGCATGGTGGCATCTGTCTGTAATCCCAGCACTTGGGGGCTGAGGTATGAGGAGTGCCATAAATTGCCCGGACTACGTAGTGAGACTGTTCTCACAAGTAGAATTAAAGAAACTAGAAAGGAGCTCGTGAAGGGTGTGGACTGCAAAGACCAGTGACCTGGATTTAAGTTTTGAATTGGCCCCTTTTGCTCCTCTGATTTTGGATGAACCTTTTAGCTTTTTTAAGTCTCAGGTGCTTTGTGAATGAAACAGATTTTGTAATAAGAGCTATCTCACGAAGTTGTAGGGAAAATTCTAAGAGATAACAAATATAATATCTGAATATAACACTAGGATTTCATGCACTAGGACTTCATGCATCAAGGAAACCCTGAATAAATGAAGTTATTATTCCAAGCTGACAGAAACAGACCTAAAGTTTTTAAATATCTCAGGAATCATGAAAATCCAGAAGGGGCCTGGGGTAGGTGCAGGAGCTTGGCATGGACATGTTCAACCTGCTCTCTGCTCATGGAGAGAGTGTGGTGATCAAGGCTACTATTTCTGTGGTTCAAAGGCCCAGAGGTGTACGAACCAGTAGGAACCAGAAGCCTTTGCGCATCTGAGTTCATTGCCCTGCTTCTGATTTCTTGCCGTCCAGAAAACTTGGGACAGTGTCTTGTCTTTATCTGTAGCTTCCTGGAAGGCCAGAGGGTGCCAGAATTGGGCCCTTTTCATAGTTTCCTCTGTTAGTCAGCTCCGTTTACTTTTCCTGGGGGACCCACGGGACAGATTCAGAATTGGGGCCTTCATCAAGTCACAGCTTCTCCTGTCTGCATCCTCCGGGCCATTTTGGGGCCGTTCTGTTCGAAGACAGTGTCTGGGTGAATTAACGCAGGACTCTGTGGAAGCCAGGAGATGCGTGGAGTTCCTGTATTTGCTAATCATGTTGTGACCCTGAAAAGGGATGTAAGGATGTCCCTCGTATCCATGTCCTGCTCTTATTTGACTAGGAGCCACTTTTTCCTGGTATCTTCTCAAGGCTCTAGGGGTTCTCAAACAGCACTTCCGAAAGCCGTGCAGAAAGGGAATCTCTCTGTGTGAGGCTCCTCGATAACCCATCCATTTGCCTGCCACAGCCCATGCTGCACTGAGAGAGCTGATTTCATGCATGAGGTACCCTCCAGGATGCCTTACAGAGAGAGAAACCAGGTATGGGTGAAAAACTTGTCCTGCGTGGCCCATAAAGCAGCTAATCCACAACAGATGGCTCTTTAACCACGATTTATTACTTATCAATCCCATGTGTTTATGCCTTAAACTCTAGGACATATGGGTTCCTGTGGCCACTCAAGGTCATCCTGTTGAGAGGGCACCCCCACGGTGGCAGTGGCCCTGCTCCTCAGGCTGGTCTTCTCTGCCAACAAAAATTAACTCACATGCCATCAGAAGGCAGCACAGTGGGCCGGTGCTGCTGGTATCTGAGGAATAAGCAGATTTAATAGTCCTGACGTCCTCACTGCTGAATAACCACAAAACTCGTGCAAAATGGCCACAGTTTTGATACCTACAGGAAGTTACCCCTTGCTTTATTGCTTTTTGCTAGGTTTCTGTTCTCACATTTTGAAAACTCATATATGTGATTAGCATCTATACCTGCATTAAGAAAAAAGGCGACAGTGGCCCACTGAGGACCAACAGGAAATATCCATGTTCTCTGAATCCTGGCTTTGCTGTTAGCCAGCACCGGACCTGTGGACGCACTGTACAGCCACTCACGGCATGCATAACGTGGGGAGAGCAACAGCCTTTAACTTTGGGCTTTCCATTCAGATGAAATGAACTGATATATATGAAAAACGAATGCACCTGCACCAACTCCACATGAGGCCTGTAGACACTGCACGGCAAACAGGTGCTAATCAAGAAAACAGTCTGAAAATACTAAAAGAAAATGTTTGAATTTTAAAAAACCAAATGCAGGGCAGAGAGGAAGCACTATAAGATGTCAAATCCAGACGCTTGCAGAAAGGCTGAAAAAGCAAAACAGGTCTTTATAAAGTAACTCTTTTGCGCAGTCATGGATGACAGCATTGTACATGGAGAACTGTTACCTCAGGGCTCATAAGGTTCAGTGAGCATAGTTGAGGTGAATGACAGCTTTGAATTGAACAAAATTCAAATTCAAAATTGCCACCACTCTGCAATGAGAGAGGGAAGTTGCCAAAGGAGAGTCCCAGTGTCCCAGCAGGGGAGACAGTGAGCTCACCTGGCGTGTTACCCCTCCCCGCGTCACATACCACCCTGGCTTCGGCTGCTCTCTCTCCTGTTGTCTGCGTGCTGAGATGATCATGAGATTCAGTCCCTGGAGTGAGCCATGTCTGTGTCCATATCCACAGGTGGGCCCCCCTCTATGTCTGCAGACACGACAGATGGAGATGGAGATGCAGTGTGTTCTCAGGGATGTGGTTTGCACAGAAGAATCAAGTTTTGTATTTTCATTGCAGGGATGCTCTGCCTTAGTCAGCTTGGGCTATTAGAACAAAATCGTTTGGACACTGTAACCTATAAGCAGCAGAAACTTCATGCTCCCAGTCCCTCGGGCTGGGAATTGAAAGTCAGGGTGGCTACAGAGTCACATGTCCTAAGTGACCCCTGGGTACATCATGTGGCAGAGAGAGGACGGCAAGAGGGACAAGCATGCTCCTTTCTGCAAGGGCTCCACCTCTCAGTCCCGTGGCCTCCGGGAGGTGATGTGTGGATTTAGGGGGCACAGACATGGGACCCAGCACTCGTACTCACTGAGATCGTGGCTTTCCAGTACGTATTCTCAGAGTGCCGCTGTCAGCGAGAACACTGCTTTGGCTGAGGTTGAGAAAAGATGGGAAGGGATTGATTCATGGACGATGGATTTGTGCCAGGCAAGGGTCCAAGACAAAGATTTGACAGCAGATTTCATGCAAAAAGTGAGAAAATCTGAGCTCTCGCCCAGCATCATGACTGACACCAGTGTGAACACCACATAGCTCTGCTGTTAGGATCAGGGTTTGCGTCCTTGGATGCATGGCAACTTCCTTCCCCCCCAGACAGCTTTGATGGATTATGAGTTTGTTTAGCTGCATGGACAGTTATGTACTTATGTGTACTTTGTGAGAGAATAAAAACAACCCGTCCCCGCCATGCAGTATGTCAGAAATGTTCCCCTTCATGTTAGGAGTTTGTTGATAGCACTTTTGAAAAGCACTTTTTATACAGGGAAGAGGCGGTCTTGGGCCCAGGCCTTTGCTTGGAAGAGACCCAGAGCACAGAAGCCGAGGATTTCCCCCGCCCCATAGGTCAGGGTTGGCAGCGCCGGGTGCCCAGCTCATCCCCTCAACCCAAGCGCTTGCTCTGGGCCTCCCTGTTCCTTTGATCTCCTTGATGCTAACCCAGCTGAGCCTGAGGCCTTAGCACCTCTGTTTCCTGTGCCTGAACAAGAGAACAAGCCCCTGACCTCACTTACATCTCTGCCCGGATGTCCCCTGCTAGAGGTCTCCCTGTATCCCTGCTGGAGCAGCTTGCACCTTGCAACACATCGAAAAACTCACCTCGCTATGCTGAGTGTTCGCTGTCTGCCTGCTCTTTCCATCTCTGCTGGAATGGATGTTCCAGGAAGACAGTAAGCTTTTACTTTTCAGGACTGGGGATTGAGCCAGGGCCTTTACACGGAGCTACTTCCCCAACCATTTCAAAAACTGTTGACTTTGAGACGGAGCCTTGCTAAGTTGCGGAGTTGCTCAGGCTGGGCTCAGACTCCCCGTCCTCCTGTGTCCGCCTCCCGGAGTGCTGGAATGACAGGCGCACACCACCATGCTTGGCTAAAACAGGAGATTTTGTGTGTTTAGCTTCTTCCTTTCTCATCAGGATGTAGAATTATTCCTGGTACAAAGCAGGCACTCAGTAAATAACCACTGATAAGTCTGCCATTGTACTTTTTGCTTGGTCAAATTCTTCATGATGCTGTAGTCTAAGCTTCTGTCTTTTCAGCAGTGTCAGGGTTGTGGTGCGGTGTCAGGTTCCTATGTATTAATGCGGAGAGGCTCAGATGCACAGCTCTGCATGGATCTGACTTTTTCATGTCAAATGCGGCATTTTACATCACCTGATCCATTTGCAATAGCCTTTTATAGATGGGCTTCCAAATTAAGGAAAGAAAACAACCTCAAAACTCAGTATGATAGCAGTTATTTTAATTCAAGTCATTTATAGTTAAAGAAAACACTGCGTTTGGATCACAGGAGACATTTTGAAGAAACTGGTAGAAATTCCTTGGTTATTCCTTTCAGCAACTGGTTTCAAATACTTGAACGGGTACATTCAGTCCCCATGTACTTGAGAGTAGACTAACTTGCAGAAAAGTTAAAAGGACAGCTCCAAGTCACAATGGTGATTCTTTCTCTCTTTTTCTTTTCTTTCTTTCTTTCTTTCTTTCTTTCTTTCTTTCTTTCTTTCTTTCTTTCTTTCTTTCTTTCTTTTTTTGTCTTTTGAGACGAAGTCTCATTATGCAGTTCAGGCCAGCCTTGAGCCCACTTTGTATGTAGCCCAGGCTGGTCTCAAACTCACAGTGATCCTCCTGCCTCAGCCTCTTGAGTGCTGGGATTACAGGCGAGCGCTACCATACCTGCTACAAAGGTGATTCTCTTAAGACGTGAAGTCCTTAGAGTGCTGCTTGGATGAGTCAGTGCTCCTCTTGGGAGAAGGTGATGGTAGCCTGTTACAGGGCTGTCCGTGTGGAGGGACAGCTGACAACCCCTAATGTCAGGGAGACATTTGGCAGGATAGAAAGTCAGTTATCTGAGCTGTCTTCTGAGATCACCTTTAAAAATTTCCCTCATGGTTCCCATTTTCAGTGATTGATTGAATATTTTTCAGTAAGTAACTAGAGCTTTTCTATTCTAATTTTAAAAATGAGCTGGTTTATAACACAGAGAAGGCTTCTGCTGTCTTAATTGGATTACTTTGTGATTTACTGAGTATGGAATACAGAAAAGAAGCCATCAAACAAATGACTCAGGAGACTTATTTTTAATGTCATGAAGCTACTAAGAAATGAAGAAAAGAGTAAAATAGATTAAATATAAGTAGCATGAGTGATTAACATTGTATAAAATATGCAAAATAAATTAATCAACTGGCAGCTTAGTGTAATTTTAAAAATCTTAATTCAGGTCATTGAAGTGAACCATAAAGCTGGTAGAAAGGACATTATAAAAATGATGCTTTTATTATTTCATTGTATAAATTTGCATACACTTGTGTTCTCCTATTTGATTCCCTTCAGCTCATAAATACTCTTTGCATTTCTATTATTTTATTTGTTGCTTTGTGATTTTTTTCGGTGTAGCTGTCACTTCTCCTGGGCTCTGAGGGTTGGTTCGAAACCTTAGTTGTTTTTGTGTCCCCGTAATCCAGTACAAATTTGACTTGGGGAAAGGGGTCAGCGGATACTGACCTCTGGTCCAGCAAATCAGTAAACTTAATGAAAAAGTTATTTTAAACACACAGACCTTCACTGAGGGAGATCCAGATGTAATTTGCCTTTGGTTTTGCCTAGCAAGGAGACATAAGAAATATAACATGTGAATCTTGACTTAGTAGAAACCAAATGAGTTGCTTTGTAGCTCAACAACCTGTAGCTTTGTAGCTCAAATCCCACCCCCATTTTACAGATGAGGAACACATACAGGATGCAGAGATTTTATGTTAGAGTGGCCCAAAGTTACACAAGTGGTAGAAACAGCATTTGAACTAAGAGAATGTATTTGACTACTAAGCTAAACTGCTTGACTTTTTTTTGCTGTAAAATAATTCAAAAAATGGCTTCTATGTTCAGCTATTAGGGATTTGAAAGGAGCAATTATGTACAATGTGGAAGTTATCTGTGGAGTGATTTTATTTTCTTGCTTGAAAATTAAGTCATTCTTGGCTTTCAGTACCAAATGGTTGACTGTCACATCTCCAGGAATGTCACTGGAGACCTTGTCGTTGCCAAATACAGTAGGACTTTCTCCCTGCTGATCTTGGCAAGTGTTAGGGCTTTTGTCTAGATGTCCCCCCAAAGCTTCATGAAGTCATACCTAGATGGGGCTTTTTCAGAGGTGGCAGAATCTCAAATGTGTGATTGATTCGTGGCACAATGCTAGGATTAAGGATACTAGGATTAAGGGTGCCTGATTACTGTATCAGACCACTGATCAGTTTGACACCACCCTACTCCCAGTAGCCTGGATACAATATAAGGGGCAGAAAGAGGCTTGCCTTGCCCCTTGCTTGCTTTGCTGCCTTCTGCTCACCATGAACTGTTTCTCCTCTGTGATGCCCCTCTGCCGCGCCTCCCTGCCTTGGAGCCAGCTGATTACGGACTGAAACCTCTACAAACTGTGAGCTACATAAACCTTCCCTCCTTTAACTTTGGGTGTCAGGTTATTTTGTCTCAGCAATGAGAAAAGTAACTAAGACAGCAGGTTTGGTGCTGTTCTCACTTTTCCCTTCATGTGAAGCTACTTTTAGGTTTCCAGGAGATTATTCTGTCCTAGCTGCCTGGCTCCTGTGTCCGTTGCTGTCTGTTCTTCTAGCTTAGCTGTTGGTTTGCTCCAGGCTTTTCTGCTGGGACATTTTCTTTTAATTTTGCCCTTGGTATTCTCTGCAATCCCATTTCATTCAGCAAACACCCATAATTGCCATGTTTCCTGAGTGCCTTTACTGTATTTCCAGCTGTTGACTGGGTATCTTTACCTGAATGGGCCTCAGACACCTCAGACTCACTGCAGCCCAATAAACTTGACTGCAGCCCCTCCTGGAACCAGCCCGCCTCTCCTTTCCTCTAATGTTGAGGTGACAGCCGCTGAGTTAGAAATTCAGGGCTCATTCTGAGCTTTCCCTTTATCACACCCATCTGGTCCATCAGTTCACCAGCTCAGCTTCGCTATTTCTACTTTTGCCTTTACCTGGGCCCTTACCACTTTTTTCTGACTTTGGACAACTTTCTGATCGATATTCCAGCATTGACTTCTTCCTGCTGCAGGTCGTCCTCTGTCCAACCACAGGAGCCATCTGTCTGGTAAAATACACTTTTATCCCTGATCATGAAAGTTAAACTCAGTGAAAAATGTGGAAAATACAGAAAATTAAAAGAATAAAATAAAAATGACCTATAATTCCGCTACCCTCTATGATATAACACTTAATAGTGTTGTGGCCAATTACATAGTCATGTACAGTGTGCTCGTGTCAAAGACCCCAGGGTGGAGCACTGGCTGAGCAGGAAGGAAACAGGGCCGTCTCCATTGCAGTCTTCACGGGGTCATTCAAGGCCAGGTCACCTTGTGTCTTGACTCCAAGTACAGCTGGTACTCTTGCATCCTCCAGATGCAGCCTCCTACCCAGCCTTTCTGGGCTTCACCAATGCTCTCCAGTGTTTCATATGTAGGGATTCATCGACTTTCTCTTGACAGTGGTGACTTGTGAAATTTGAAAATGCCTATCATTTCTAATTTCATTTTAAAGTAGTCAGAACATCACTGTGTTGTAGAGTCTTTCGCCATGTTTGAATAACCAAAGGCCTTTGTGGATGCAGCAATGCAGTCACATGGCTCTTCTAATAGAAAAAGGTAGATCAGTGAGGTTTCCCTTCCGCCTCTCATGCCTTTCCCACTTCCCCATGGCCTGTAGGGGTTACAGTGCTCATTAGCTTCAGCTTTATCCTTTCATGGGTTCCAGATAGATAGACAGACAGACAGATAGACAGGTGTTCCACCTGTGAGAAAGTGTATGTACATGAGATGTGGTTAAAAAAAATACAGTGAATGGTTAAATTTTTAAAATTTATTATAGCAAAAGACACATTACCATTAATCCCCCTCACAGGACTCCCCTGGCCTCCAGCACAGACCCCTCACTTCCCAGCAGCGCTGGGGTCCCCTGTGGTGAGGTCTTCCGGTGCCTTGATGTCCTGAACTGGCTCACAGTGTTTACTTTTCATGGTCGTTTTGGCTTTGGGAGGAGCCAGGATTGCATGGTGCAAGATCCAGTATATAAGATGGATGAAGATGCAATGTCATGTTTTTATTGTACAGAAATTCCCGTAATCATTTGATTGAGAAATGATAAGAATACGATAAATATTTAGAAATGTACTACACAAAAGATGCTTTGCCCCGATCTCCCTCAGTATACTCAAAATATACCTCTCTGCTTCAGACACATCTCTCCAGTTGTCTTGGAAATGTATCTTGTACTGTAATAGTTTTAAAATTTTAAATGTTTTCTGTATTTTCTGACACCATGTTTATACATACACATATACACATGCGTATCTATAAGCAAATACAAATATATTTAATCCCTCTTTTAATGTAAAAATTAGCACAATATAAATACTACTCTATACCTTAATTGTTACCTTTAATATACTTTTCAGATTTTTCCATGTCATTGTGTGGAAAATTTCCTATTCTTACATGTTTGGTCACTGTTTTATTTTTGAGATATAACATAATCTATTAAGTGGTACACCTGATGAATTAAGTGATGGACTTTTAGTTGTCACGATCCTGTAACATATAGAACATATACATGTGTGGATGTATTTAAGCCACACTGTGCGGTTATTCTTTTTTCTCTTGGAGATGAAATTCACATAGTATAACAGCCATTTGAAACTGCACAGTTCAGTGAATTTTTGAATATTTGCATTATTGTGCAACCACCACTGTCATCAAGTTCCAAAACATTTTCATCACCTTAAAAGAAAACCCTGTATCCATGAAGCACCATTTACCAATCCCTCTTCCTGCAAACCCCCTGCAACCACTGGTTTGCTCCCCGCCTCTGTGGGTTTGCTCATCTGGGTGGTGCGTAGTTCTGTCACTCAGCATGTTTTAGAGATTCAGCATGGGAGCGTGGATCAGTCCCTCACATCTCTCTGTGGCTGAGTAATGTTCACTTGCATGTTCATGGCATATTCCGTTATTCATTCATCTGGCTGGATGTTAGAGTTTGATATTTGATCAGTGTGAATGCTGCCACAAGTACCCATGTACAGAAATTCGAGTATCTGCTTTTTAATTCTTTGGGAAGAGATACAACAAATGAAACTACTGGGGTCATATGGTGACTGTGTTTAACTTTCTGAGACACTCTGAACTTCTCCCGCAGCTGCACAGCAGGAACGCACGGAGTTCCAGTTTCCCCACATCCTTGTCACTGCCACCTGGTGGGTTTGGAGTGGTGGTCCATTTGATTTTGACTTGCAGTTTTCTAATTACTAATGATATTGATCATATTTTATGTACTTGTTTACCATTTGTGTTTCTTACTTGGAGAAATGTTTAGTCAAGTGCTTTGCCTGTTTCAATTTTGATAGTGATTGTATTGCATCTGTGATTGCTTTGGATAGTACTGTTACCTTTAAAATGTTAAGTCTTCCAATCAAGGATCCCAGGATGTCTTTCCATTTAAATAGGTCTTCTTTAATTTCTTTCAGCAATATTTTATAAATTTCAGTGTATAAGTCTTTCACCTCTTGGTTGAATCAATTTCTGGATATTTTATTCTTTTGGATGCTGTTGTGAAATGAACTGCCTTCTTAATCCCCTTTGCAGCTGTTTATTGCCAGTGCACAGAAACACAGCTCATTTGTGTCTGCTAATATTGCATCCTGGAGCTTTGCTCAATTTATCTATTAGCTCTATTAGTGTGTGTGTGTGTTTGTGTGTGTGTGTGTGTGTGTGTGTGTGTGTGTTCTTCTGGGTTCCTTGCATATAAGATCGTGTCATCTATGAATACAGATAGCTTTATTTCTTTTGCAATTTGAATGTTTCTTATTTCACTTTTTTTTTTTTTTGCCTGTGTCTGATTAGAACTTCTAGTACAATGCTAAGTAGAAGTAAGATATCCTTGTTAATTTAAAAATTGATTTTAGGGGGAAAGCTTTCATTCTTTCACTGTTGAGTGTGACGTTTTTCATAAATGCCCTTTATCAAGTTGAAAAAGTTCCTTTTTATTCCCAGTTTGTTAAAGTTATTGTTACAAGGATAATGGATTATTTCAGGTCTTTTTCTGCATCAAGTAAAATAATCATGTGGTTTTTTCCTCCTTCATGCAATTAACATTGATTGATGTTAGTATATTATGCCACCCCACCTTCTCTTGGGATAAATTCCATTCTGTCTTTGTAGACTTTTTCAGATGCTACAGAGACAGTTTATGGTATATTCTTATGAACATGTTATCAATTTGTTGAAAATGTGATGAACTGGTATATTATTCTTCTCAGAAAAATAATATGAATATATACACAAAGTTTGCCTACCATTTTAGCTCAGTGTCTTCAAGAAGATTTAAGAAACTAAAGTATAAAAGGTTTTACCTAAGGCTTTAAAACAAGGTTGCTTCTAGCATTACAGGGAAATATGTGGTTATTCCATTTTAGCTCCCTCTGATTTTTGCCTTATTTGATGTTATATTTAATTTTATTTCCATGTAAATGAGTCAAAGAAGCCACTGCCATCCACACCCCACATTACGCGAGACTCCGCTGGCTGTTTAGAAAAGCTCATATCCTTGTAGAGACACAGCCTCCAAGTCACGGTTTTCAGAGTCCATGGGGATCTTGCTTTGCTCAGTGACCCCGCCAACCTCAGTGCCCCTGGTTTCTGGGAAAATCTTGCACTCCCCATAGGAGGTAAATGTCTACTTCCTGGCTTCCCAGAACTTCCCTCTGCTTTTATTTATTATGATGTTCAAGACATTTTCTGGCTATTAATAGACCAAGACCCCACTCCCTTATTATCCCCAACCCTGTGACAAAACCAGTGACGAGATATTTCATGGTTGAATCATGTTTCCTGAGAACTTTATACGGGCTTGATTTTCCTTTCTTGTGTGGTGCTGGTTTACAACCTGTCAGCAATGCAGGCGCTGAAACACAGAGAATGAGGAGGAACCCTTCATGGGAATTGCTGTCACTGGTCGCACATGGTCAGCAGGGTTTGTTGTATTTCGTTGTTCTTCCAGTAAGAGGTGACCTTGTGCTGAAATGATCTGTATGTGATGATGTGTCAGTGATGTGATCTCAGCATGGGGTTACCAATGGAGCTTATGGTTGCAGAAATTTGACTTTCTAAGGAACGTGTTTTGAGCGACCGTTCCTACAGTAAATGGCAGTTGATGGATCTGAGAAGCCCAATAGGAAGGTTTAATCTGCAAAGGGTGACTTCGAGGAGACACATCCACTGTATGGAATGATATGGTAAGAATTTCCAGAAATCTCCTTTAAAAAGCCAGGAGAAGGCTGGAGAAACGTCAAAATGGCCTTCTTCAGAGGTCTGGAATCAACAGAAGGCTCTCAGGTGTTTTAGGAGTCTGTATTCCAGGGGTGGGTCCACTCACATTTCCCACAGCAGGCTTTGCTTCAGGCTGCTGCTTCTTGCCTTATTTCTATTCCTTCCTCAGCTGCGCAGCAGCTCGGAAAAATGACAGCTTTGCAACCATGCTAGCCGGGGAGGCCAACCCCTCAGCAGCCACTAAAGAGGACAGAGAACCTCCTTCTAGGGAATGTCAGTGTCTTGCCTCTCTGGCCACACTCTGGAAACGCCCCATTCATAGCTTTTAGTTATTTGATGCGGCTCAGAGGTTACTTGATGCGAACAGCCTTATCCCCAAAACATTTATTGAAAACATTCGATGACAATGACTCAGTACTGCAGCTGCCTGAGGTGGCGACGTCAGGGCCTGCAAGGAGCTGACTCAAAAACATAAAAGGACAACATGGGAAAAGAGGTAGCTGTTGGAAGCCCTGAAAAGCTCAGGTAGGTTCCCAGGAACCAGGAAAGCCAGGCATGCTTGTCAGGCTTTGTGCATGCCTAGGAAAGGCCTGAGAAGGCCACTGTTTCTTTTCTCGGCCTGACCTTGAGGCAGTGTGCAGCCAGGAAGTAAAGGCTACGGCAGAGCTGTAGAATGCTGCAGAGCTGGTCTTGTGATCCCCTGCATGCACAGAGCCTGTCTGCAAAGGCTGGAGGCCTTGGGGTTCGGTGCATATAAGGAAACCTCCATGCACTTGGCATCTGACCCTAAAATGAACGAGAAGAGACTTCAGTGGCCATGACAACTGTTTTACAGTGCCTTTGTTAAACTTAGTACAGTGCACAGAATTACCCAACATTAAAATTTGTTTTCTCAAAAATCATTTGGTAGGGGCTGGGGATATAGCTAAGCAGCACAGTGCCTACCTGGCAAGTGCAAGGTTGTGAGTTTGATTCCTGGTACTCCCTCCACCGAGAAAAAGATCAGTTGCTTTGCTTCAGACAAATCTTATAAACAATTTATTATGTCCATATAGAACAGTACCTCCTTCTCTCACCCCTTTCTGGTGGGGCACATTATAGCTGCATATACAAAAGAGTGCAGTAACCAGTAACCATACATTCATGGCTTTAAATGAGCACATCTGTGATAACAGCACCCAGATCAAGAAGCAGCATTTCCAGAGCTCTGAGGCTCCTCTCCTGCCTCTTCTGGCCGCATTCCTTCCCAAAGGCGATGTGACTTTCAGTACTGTACATCAGTCTTGCTGCTTTTATTGTTTTTATTTAGGAGTAGCATATCTTAAGGAAAGTCCTTAAAATGCCTTAACCCTAACTGTGCCGTGGCATGAATTTTACATACACAGCCATGCAACTGCCCCTCAGATCAAGGGTAGGATGCTATGAGCACCCGAACGTCCTCTCGATGCTCCGTCCCTTCCCAGGCTTAAGTGATGACCTCTCAAACTTTGGCCTGGTTCTGCCTGCTTTTGAAATGGAAAAACAGGAAAAGAATGATGTGGAATGCACTTTTAAACAATCTGCCTTCTTTGACTACCGTCTTTCCCTTTTGCTTTTCTTGGTGACATTGCTGACCCTTATGAGTGGTCCTACAGAATGTCTCCCATTCTGGATTTGGGTTGGCAGTATCCTCAAACCTGTTTCCCTGGCCTCCCTATTTCTGGCGAGTCAGAAGTCAGAGTAGAGTTTGTGACTGGGATGGGTTCATTCCCCACCTCCCCAAGGATGC
Source organism: Dinomys branickii (assembly GCA_004027595.1). Taxonomy (NCBI): domain Eukaryota; kingdom Metazoa; phylum Chordata; class Mammalia; order Rodentia; family Dinomyidae; genus Dinomys; species Dinomys branickii. Next base: position 239,969 of record PVLD010000148.1, on the reverse strand, counting down.
CTGTTGGGTTGCGCTGTGCCCTTCACATTTGCATCCCAGCAGAAGACACAGGAAGTACACAATGGCTGGCTTCATGTTCTTTGCCATGCAAAGATTGATCAGGGGTTCAGCCTAATGTTCTCATTATGAAGTTTCTCATCAACTTTTCATGTAACATTTCCAAATATGTTATTTGCTTATGTGCTGAAAATTGTGACATTTCTGGTTCTTTTATCCTTTCTACATTTATTTCTTGCAGTTCTTGTAAAAAAAAAGAACCCACTTTTCATCTGCGGTTCCTTAGTTGCTTTGAAATACAGTTCACCCTGGAATGGCAGGGCAGGTAACTTCATTCTGTAATTTTCCTTGACGATGTTGAGAGCACGCAGGCGTTGGTACCCTAATTTGCTGTTTTGGGTTAGTGGTTGTGTTTATTTTTATTATTGTTATGAACTCACTTGTTTAAAAAAATAATTTTGTGTGTTTAATGAGCTGAAGGGTTTTTCTGGGGGATCGAAGAGAAAAGCTGTAAAAGAATGTTTGAAGTGTAGTTTTTATTTTATTCCTGGTTGCTCCATTCTGAACCCCTAGACTCTGTAGTTAACCGTTTGTGGTGGCTTCTCTACTGCTTCCTTGTTTCTTTTCATAAATAGCAGCACATTGTGTGAATGTGTGTGTGTGGGGGGAGTGGGTATGTATGTGTCCCAGTATCTCTGCCGTTTTGTCCCTAGGCAATGCGGTTAGGTGACTTGGTCCAGATGACTGGGAGATGACCTGGCTGCATCCAGTTCAAACCCAGGGCTGCCCTTGGGGCTTGGGTTCTCCACTCCTGTGCTGTTATCCTGGAGATTCCTGCTGACTCACACCCCAGACAGAGGCCAAGAGGAAGCAGGAATAACTGCTGCTCATTCTGAAAGTCCTTTGAGCTCAGAACCAGCAATGGAGGCAGTGGAACCTGGTTTTAAAAGAATTGTAGCAATGCTTTGTGCGACTCCATCATCACAGCAATCTGGGGCCAAGAAAATACATACTTTGTGCTATGCTTTTCTTTTTCCTCTTTTGTGTTTTGCTTGTTTGTTTGATCCAAATTTTCTGCTTTTGACTTTAGTGAATGTCTGTGTTTCTAGTAGGAATTAGAGGAGACCTTGAGATAGCCTGGGACTCTGAATTCTTCTGATGTTTGCATTTGATTTAAATTGATGTCATGATTTCATGCAGGACTGACCACCTGTGTTGAGGACTACAATGATGACTACTGAACACTTGAAGTTTTGAATACAGTCTTAAACAACAATAACGTGACACTTGTTTTCATGTAATGTCGGCTTTTGACTTTACTGTTCCATTCCTAGATCCATCCTGAATCTGCATTCTTTCCTGCTAACAGATGCCTTGTGAGGAGGGTGTCTTGTGTTTTAGAATCTCGAGACTTGGTTGATGACTTGGTTAGCTATGAGGTCACTTTTGGGGGAAGCTCTATTGGTGAAAGAAAAGTCTTTGAACAAATACTTCATAAATCCACAGTGTAAGGAAGAATTTCAGCATTCAAAAGAGTTGATGAGTACAGATAGATTTTCAAGGGAAATAAAAGACAAGAAAGAGACATGAACTCTCAGTTTTTTTTCTATGCTACTATTCTGCATTTCACTGTGCCACCAAACCATATTGAATAACTAAGGTAAGTTCCTCATGGGCCACTTAGAAACTATGGGAGAATACTTAAAATTTCCACTAGTCAATAATTACTCTGAACATCTTGGCTTATCTCTTTTATAATTTTATTTTTATATATTATTTTTAAAATTAGTTTGAGTTCAAATTGTGCATATGGCTCTGTGGTATGATTTTCTACTTAGAGTATCACACACATTTTCTGTGTTCTTAGAAGTTATTTTGGAGTATCCTGCACTGGCTACCTAACACCTTGTGATATGGCTGTCCTGCAACTACCCTATCTGTGATTTCTACTTATTCTGTAATTGTTACACATCTTGACACAGTCACTGCTGACTACATAATATTTGGTGGCACATGTTTCTGGAGAATATGTCTTATTTTGTTTATTAAATCTTGGTGAATAATATTTTTCTGTGTGTTGTTTGGGTGCTCCTGTCCCCACCCCCCATCTTCTTATCTTTTATTGAAGGAAGTTTGTAAATTTAAAAACAATAGCTTTTATGTACAAGTTTGATTGAGAGGTTTATACATAGACTCTGAAAAAGTTTAAATGGTAAAAATTACAAGTCCTGCTGACAGCAATTTATGGTGGAAATGCTTACACTGTTTAATATAGCTGGGGAAGAGGAGGCAGGACAGAGTCAGCTTGTCACACTTTGTTCCTGGAAAGGCATTTTGGACGAAAGCCACCAACTTTTATAAAGATGTCCTGTGATTTTAGTGTTATCTGCTCCACTTAACCTTTTCTGAAGTGGTTGCTGAAACAAATGTATATAATACACTTCCAGAAAGTAGCATTAATTCCGTTAATTAACTGAAGACAGGCAATTCTTTTTCTCCAGAGATATTACTGGAATTTTAATAAAACTACTGATCCGAGCACAGTTTACCCTGGCCAGGTAACCTCATCTGGATCAGCCAGCTGGAGGCCTGGTGGGCAGTTGCCCTTTTTCTTAGTGTTCTTGTCCTAGTAAGAAAATCCTAAAGAATGTCTCTCATCTTACTGGGGTAACTTAAGAGTCTTCCTGCTGAGAGTGTTAGCAACCCTCCTCTCAGAGAGCGCCTCATGATGTGTCTACACCCTGTACCCACGCAGCGCAGCTACCCCAGGGAGCCGAAGGCTAAATGCTGACCAAGGTGACTTGCAGGATCAGCTCCACTCTGACAGCAGTCAGTGCTGTTCTGACAGCTGTGAACAGCTTAGTCACAGAGTGAGATGCAGGGGAGATGTCTTAAATTGCATTTAAACAAATGTAAAGAAAATACAACAAACACATCAAGTGTGACTTGAATTGCGAGCATTGTAGAACAAATCAGGATACTTAAAGATGGACGTTACTCTTTTTTAAACAGAGACCTGTTCTGCAGGGGGAATCCCCCATTTTTCATTCTTCCTGGTTGTAGGCTGTGACTGCTATTATTATGACTCTACCCATTGTGTGTGCACATCCACTCTCCCGGCTTCTCCTTCCTACACCTTTTATAAACACCATGTTTCACTTGGAAGGGGGCAGAGTTATTCTTGGCAATACTCAGCAAAAGTGGAAACGGCAGGGGATCTCTAAGGGCTATACTGACCAGAGGCAGGAACTGTAAAGAATAGGTCTTGCATTTGGCTTCCATGCTGTTCAGAATGCAGACCAGTATCGTGGGAGAGCATGGTTACTCAGAGCTTATGAGGAAGTGGGAAAACTCCAAGGTGGGATCTGTGTCCCGTGTATTTTTAGCTGGAATAATTTGTTGAAATTTCTTGCTTCTTATGGCTGTTGTTATTTCACATATCAAGAAAATCATTAGCTAGCTAAGAGCTAAGATAACCAAAGCATTTAAACGGCCTACTGAAACAGTGTCGCATTGGCAAGGGTGCAGATAGGGCAGAGATTCAGTGAGAACGTTTATCTCTGGGAGCTCAGGTTGAAATTCTCCAGAGTCCTTTGAAAGCTGACAGAAGTACATTCGTGAGTGAACAGGTCCTGCTTTGCCTGTTGAAAGTAAGTTTTTAGGAAGTGTTACTAAGACATTATCCTAAATGATGATACAAGTTTTTAAAAATTGGTAGATTCATAAAAAACACAGACCAGTCCATCCATCGCTGATACATTCAGCATGAGTTATCACAAGCAGAATGTTCACTTAGATGTTCGTCCAGCCAGTCTCTGCTGGGCCCCTGACCTTTTGAGATGACATCATAGAAAGTCACTTTAGCACCTGGGTCCTGGCCAGGAGAGTCGCTGGACTGACTATGGGGTGCTGTATTTGTTCACTAGAGCCCACCAGTGCTTCTTGGATTCTCTGTGGTCATTTAAATCCATCGTGGGCACTGAATGTTTTTAAAATAGAGACACAGATATCAAGTGGAGTTGAAAACTAGACCTACTTAACATAAGTCCCAAATTTTGTTATTAAATGGGAGAGACATAAAATTATTCTAATAAACTTCTGCAAATGCTTATAAAAGCTCATAATCAATTTCAGTATTTGTATCTTATTAGCAGCCAATTTCTGGGCCAGCACTGACCCGTGACCCGTATCTTAAGGAACACTGGTCTAGACTTAATTAGAAGCTATAACATTTTTTCTCATATCAATGACCTTAATTTTTCCCATATTGCTTGTTTTCCTACTATAATTTTTTCTTCTTTCAGAGGTGAATTGAACAGAATCACTGCAACAGAATCATTAGGGTAGGAGACACATGTCTTTTTTTGAGTTTTCCAATGAAAAGAATATAGAGAATCAAATGTGGTATTCATATACATCTGTACATGAGGATATGGCCTATTGCACTTTGAAACTATGGATCAGCGCCTCTTAACATGTGGCTGAGGACCACATGTACCAGAATTTGCTAGGTTAATTGTTTAAAAATGCAGACTCTTCAATACCTGTCATATACCTATGAATTTCTGTGCTTTCCTCTGGACTCGGAATTTTAAGCACAAGTTCCAGTTGCTTCTTATACACAATAAAGTTAGAGAACTAACTCTTTAAAGATTTGAGAATTTTGAGTGATAAGTTTGAATCATACACTGTGGTGATAAAGTATAAATGCCAATTTTGAAAATGTTCTTTAATGCAAATATATTGGAGTCTCTGATGTGCTTGCAGCATGCAGCACATTTCTAACATGTAGTATTGGGGCTCACTGCTATTTCAGCCTTATGCAAATAATTTTGGGAAAAAGTTAATGTCCTCATTTTACAGAGACCACACACATATGTTGCATCCTTCACTACTTGTTTCATCCTAGTTATGGAGTTTTACATGCCTAAGATCTATTTGGCGCTCTTCCCTGATTTACCCTAATATGATTTTTTTGGAATTAAAGAAGTAGCCTAGCCGCAGAGCCCATGTAGTTACACAGTTGCCGTAAGTTGAGTGGCTTAGAAACACTTGCTGCTGTGGCTTGGAGGTGGTTCCCAGAGATCCACTCATGCACTGAAGCTGGGTTCCGTGTGGTACTGGCAGAGGTGTTGGAAATTTGGAGACACGCAGCCTGTCTCACGGGACTCCAGTGAGTCTAGTGAGAGGGCCAGTATAAAAGCACAGGAGTGGCCTTTCCCAGCTGTCTGGCTTCCCATCTCATTTGTGGTCTGCTCATGTGCAGTCTGTCCTGTGCCATCTGTCACAGCATGCATGACACAGCAGCAAGGCCCTTGTCAGAGCCAACCTCCAGGGCTGGGAGCTAAAAAGCCTCTTTCTTAAAAATAAAGAACCCAGAATCAGTTACATTGTTATACCAGCAGGAAACAGCCTGATACTTGTCTGCATTTCAAACAGTACAAAATTCATCAATATAATACTCTCAGATGTTCATATGAAATTCACCTGTAAGAAAAAATAGCATATCCTAGGAGCCTCACCGGATATGCCCAACTAAGAAAGCAGGTGTCACTCTCGCCAGGTGCTTACTTTTGCAGTGGAAATAGCTGAGGGAAACAACTGCATTTATTCCTATTTGTGTATAGGTTTAGAGGTTCTGGTATGTTCCATCTGTTGGTGTCAGTGTGTTAACATGGAAGAGTGTGGCTCCTTTGCTTCTGTTTGAGAAGACTGGACCATCACGCTGACTTTTCAGCTTGCATGGACATGGATAGAGCTGTTTCCTTGTCACCTAATATGAGGAAATTAGTCCTCCTGGGACTTTCCTCTCTCCCAAAGAACACTGGTAATTTCCCAGAGAAATCAGCAAAATCCCACAGAAGTGACTTGTGCACAACGGCTTTCGCAGCACACAGCACTCGTTGCAGAGGAAGCTGTTGGGGTTGTGCAGGCTCCAGGGCGCCTACCCTCTGGCCTTCACTGCACCCGTGTCCCTGGTAAGCCACGGCCATTCTCCAGCTCCATCTCTTCGTCTCAGGGTACAGATACCGCTCAGGCTGTCCCTGGGATTGTTTTTAGCAGCTCTCTCACTTTGGGATATATTTCTCAAAATATGATTTACACACAAACTGCTGTGTGTCCCATTGGAAGGTTTTGGGAAGACGTTGTATGAGCATGAGATCAGAGAGAAGGCCTCCAGTGGGAGACAGCAGAGAGGCAGCCGCCCGCAGCAGGGCTCCCGGGCACAGCAGCGCTGCAGGGCTCAGGTGGCAATGCTCACGGAGATGTGGCCGAGGCCTCTCCGGAGAGCACGGTACCTCCGCCGCTCTCACTTGCTCTCGCTTGTGCTGCTGGCAGCAGAATGAAGACCCACGGAGGACAGGCTGCTGAGTCTCCATGGTCAGCCGGAAGCCTGGGCGCTGTGTCTTTGCTCTCCCTGCCCTGCCCTCCATGGAGAGTCCGTAGCTTCTGGGGATAGGTTACCTAAATGAGGTCTTCAGTTTTCTACATTTAATCCATTCAGTCGACGCAAACCGCAGTCCCCCGGCCCCATCCTTGCTGGTCAGTAGTTGCTCGGGACTGTGCCGTCAGCTGGGGTTTCGGAGGTCGTCGAGGGCCCTGTGGAAGGGAGCAGTTCCCATGCTGTCTCTCTGTGGCATCTTTCTCTCCTTGCATACCAATGCTGGAGATTCCCAGTCTGCTCTCCTTGGCGGCCGCTTCGCCTGTCCTCTGCGCCCTGGTCGCACAGGTCTTCCTTCTGTTCAGGGGGTTCCACGCGCCCCCACCACAGGCCTCACATGCCCGCCAGGACTGCGTCACCCTTCAGAGCACTGTTCCCACACTGGCTCCTGGAGAGAGCGATCCCTGCCTCTGGCCTGGGCCATTTTGGCAGCGGCCGCTCTGCTCTGTTCCCTTAGGACCCTCTCTTTTTCCTTGGAAGTGTTTCTCCTACTCGTGATGAAATATGTCATATCCTCCCCCGACCCGGGGCTCTGTCTGTCTGGTTTACAGCTCTCCCCCACCTTGCACCCTCCGAGGCACTAGGTGAAGCACAAAGGTGTGGTCTGGATGCAGAGTTGTTATGCGTGTGCCTCCTGCTCAGCTGTTGTCACTGGTATTGCAGCCTTTTTCTATACAAAGCAGTGTGGCTGGAGATGGAATAGCACAGTGAGCTCTGAGCTCCGATGCTGTGGTCCGCTGGCGGCACCTCTTTCCACTCTGAGCTGTAACTGAAGAGCTGCTGTGAGTAGAGGGTGAGGCAGTGTGTGACCCAAGGAGTTGGGAGTTTAAGGTTAAGGCCAGGGGTATCGCTCAGTGGCACAAGTGCTTACCTGGCAAGTGCAAGGTCCTGAGTTCGATTCCTGGTACCAAAAAAAAGGGATGAAAACAGATGCTCACTGTTCAGTCTGTTCGTTGTTCACAAGCTGCAGCCACCTTTGGATGACAATAGAAAGAAGCGAGTCCAGTTTCTGCATTTGTTTTTCTGATCTCCTCATGGTGCCTGAGACCATGCCTGTTACAAATTAGCTGCTTTTTCAGGAACGTAACTTGAGGGAGGCAGTCATGAAACATTTGGTTTTGGGGTCATGCAGATCTGACTTCAGGGCCAACTGCGGGGCTGTGATCACCACCACCCCGTGAACCTCTGCTTCCTCAACTGTAACTCGGGTTTACAGCACCTCGGACCTCACCCTGACAGCACTCAGTAGACTTTTTTCCAGGCGTCCACTCTGTCCCTTGCACAGCATAGCCCTCTGCACGTGGCTGCTGTGGTTGTGTTCACCAAGACACTCTGCAAGGCCGTGGGTATCTGTCCTGGGTCCTGTCCACAAGAGGCCTGGGTGGGCAGTAGTGACCTGGGATGCCAGGCTTGCTGTGGCCAGACCGCTTGCTATCTGGCCCCCTGAGCTGTCTGGGTTATGGGAAGAGTGCCCACCTCCTAAGTGCTGTCGAGCTTAAACCCAGCCTGTCTCCCAGGTTCCCTCCCTTCAGCTCTTTCCAGCAAAGACTAGGCTCTAGGCAGCCCGATGGTTGCATCCGCTTTTGCATTAGAAGTGAGGTCTGAAGGTAACTTCTGGGGGATAACTTCATTGGGTATTCTCATTAGAACCGTGTACTGCTTGGAAAGGGCCTGGTCTTTCATGGCAGTTCGCAGTCGCAGGCGCATGGACTCCTCTGGTGTGATTAGGGTTCTCTGAGCCTGTTTCCGAGCTCTAAGGAAGGCCAGAGCTGAGCTGAGGGTCCGAACACATTGGTGCCCCCAGGCCACGGCCGCTGCACTGAGTAACCCTCACCGCAAGCTCCCTGGGTGAGGCAGTCAGCTTGTTTGACTCAGCCTGCTGTGTGTGTATGTGTGTGTGGTGAGTGTGGTGTGCGAGCACACATAACTCATTCCTTGGAATTCTCCCATGGAAAAGCAAAGGAAGTAAGCGAGGGGAGGATGGGGCGATCGCATCCTGTACCCTGTGGGGGGTGTGGCCACGATGCCTCGGCCAAAGAGACACAATCCAGCGTGTTTTTTCACTTAGGATGCCTGAGCAGAGATAAGCCCTAGTAAAGGGCAGGAGGGCCTAGAGCATTGTTCTTAGTGGGACAGAAGTTCCAGGGAGCCGCCCGATCGCTCCCCTGCTAGAATTTATTTCTAGAAAGTTTGGGGAAGGGGAGCCTCCAGAGCCGCCCAGGAGCCCCAGACTTCAGTGCTGGCCACTTCTGTGAGTGAAGCTGCTGGGCAGCTGGGCCATGAGAGGACTTCGAGGAGAATGTGACAGGTGACTTTGTGATGCTTCCCAAACCTGATTGAGATGCTGGAGTGCCCCTGGTGAGGGCAGACGGAAACTTCGTGGGGCTAGAGGAGGTAAGGTGAGGAAAGCTGTGCTAAGGAATTCCATTCTTACCCTCATCTTCCTGCTGCCCTTTCTGAAACTGGGTCTGACCAGACTGACAGCCCTTTCAGCCTTTCTCTTAGGTGCTTAACCGTGGTCTTTCCCACTCACAAACTCGGTGGTGTCACTTGACACTGAACACAGGAGAGCAGACTGGGGGGGATGTGTATGGAGCCCTTATAGGCAGCCACGCACGCCCAGCTATGAAGGTCCAGCTCCCACTGGTTTAAGTGGAGGACTTCACGGCGATGTTAAGTATAGGTTTTGCCTGTAAGAATGGTTTTGAAAATGGCATTAGATTGAGCCTGATCAGATTGCACTGAATAAGACAGTAGGTTACGTGACAGGGTACTTGCCTCTTGGAAAACTAAAGTTTTTTGGATAAAATTTAGAGCCCTTCTTTCAGAGAATGAGATGTTAAAACATTTATTTTTAAAGTAAAGTGTCTATGGGCAAGTAGTCACAGTCACATTCTAGAGACTTTTGTTGTACTGACTGTCTTGGAGCAAAACTTTGGGAACAAAATCGTGGTTTTTAAATATATCTTTGTGGCAACTGCAGCAAACTGTGTTTTCTATGGACCTAAAAATCAACAAACATGCATCCACTTTAGTAAACTGTTTGGAACCTGTTACAAATTAGTTTTGTCTAATGAAAATTTTTATTTTGGGTATAAAATGCCAGTCAGAGGTGCTTACAGGAGCAGGGGTGTTATTTTTACTGTCATTTGGGAAGCAGTTGATATTTAGTTCCCTGGAGGCAGAAATGGTGACCATCCTGCCTGTGCCCGAGGAGAGACCCTCCCAAGGAACCAAGGGCTACCATGACAGGGGCGGCTTCACTAAGCTCAGTTTACCGAGTGGTAAAAATTGATGCTTCAGCAAAGATTCACGTGAACAGTCTAATTTCTGGAGAGGTCGTTCATCGTTGAGGAGTGACCTGCAGGAAGTGGGCACTCCTGCAAGATTCTTCTTTAGGGGGCTGGGGATATAGCTCAGTGGAATAAGCGCTTGCCTAGCAAGCGCAGGGTCCTGAGTTTGATCCCCAGTACCGCAAAAAAAAAGAAAAAAGAAAAAAGAAACAGTAATCCAAAAGATTCTTCTTTAGGATCAGTTAGGAACGAATGTTGCAGAAGTATGTCTTCCCAAGCTTCTAACATTTTCAGGCTGAATTTCGATTCGCCCCAACAAATGTCTGATTCACTTCAATAAGAGCAGTCTCCTCCTTTAGACAAAGTTAGGGTTGCAGTCCCGGATCCATATCTCTGAGCTCCCTAAGATCAGAGGAATCACTTACTCCTAACCAAGGACGCTTTGGTGCAGAGCTCTCAGAGGGTTCTGCTTTAGAAAGTGCAAGGTGAAAGTAACAGCCTGAAGGATAGTTTGCTTCCAAAAGTCACTTAGTATTAAAAGGGATTATTTCTGAGTGCCAGTTCAGTGTATACATGATATTTTTTAAATGATTAGAAGAGAGAAAGGAGGTTGTGTACCAAACCCCCGTTATCATTCCTGGCAAATTTGCTGAGACAGATCCTCTGGTGAATGCTGCAGTCAGAGCCCTGATGAATTTGTGTGAGGAGAGGACCGTGCCTCCACCAGCTTCCTCCCCAAGCCAGGCTTGAGCGCAGTGGCAGAAACCGAGCTTTGGGAGACCTCCGCCGGAGACCATACACGCAGGAGCTGTGGAGCGGTGAGCTCCCTGCCACGGTGCACAGTGGCTGATGTCCCCTTGGCTGCCTGGGCTTTTGGCAACTGTTGATTAAGAAAGCAGATTTTTTTAAAGAAAGGAGAATTTCAAACAACACAAACACAGTTCTATTTTAACATTCATATTTATGAGAAATTAGACTACAAGAAAATTTTAAAGCAGGGAAATAAGATTGAAGAATTATGCTTTTTAAGTGGTAAAGTAAAAACAGAGCTTCCTTTGAATGAAGGGAGACACATACACCTGTAAACCTCACTCCCTAACTCCACTCGTGCTGGGCTCCAGTGCTGTACCCTGCACTCTAAGCCAGCACTCCTGTGACCATTTGCTAATCAAGCTGTGGAATCTTTGCATTTTAAGCCCGCCCTCAGGGTATGAATCCTATGAATCCAGCACTTTCTAGAAATGGAATTTAAATTCCCACCTCCTGTAACCTCGCAGCCACAGCCTGGCAGTGTCCTGAAAAGCACAGGATGCTTCCCCTGGCAAAGAGGAAGTCTCTGTGGACGCCATGCAATGACGCAGGAAGTATGTGGCGTTAGGGTTTTCCTGAGCTCCTCATGGCGGAGAATCGCAGCTCTGTATTGTGACTGATGAAGGCCACTGAGAGAAGTTGGGGATGGTACTGCCTCTGCACGAGGGCCGCTGTGCTGTGTGTATCTGCGGTTCTGTCTGCCCAGAAAAGATGGTGCCGGGAGGTGGTGCTGCGCTGTGGCTGCAGTGCTCGAGCTGGGAGGGCTCCGCAGCCCTTCTGCACAAGGCACGCAGGGTGGCATTGCCTTGTTCAGAGCAGCTCATGTTACTTCCCTGCCCTCGGTCCTCCATTGCTGTGCATCCTCCTCAGAGTGAACCCGGGCTCTTTGCCGTGGTCAGAGTGTGCAGAGCAGGGAGTGGAGCGCTGAGGGGCGTGCTCTCCTGCAGGCCCTGGTTCACTGGCCACAGACTCGCCCCAACTGCTCTGTTAGCTTCCTCATTGTTAAGCACCGGATATCAGTTTCCGCCTCAAGGAAGTGTGGGTTGAAATCCCTGACCCAAAGTTGTTCCACTAAGCGCTCTTTTTGTCAAGGGAGGAAACTACAGAAAAAACGGAGGGAAGAAACACATAGACCTGCGTGGGTGATCACCACCCCACAGTTTCGGTTGAACAGAGATGATAGAAGATGGTCCGCAGACGGCTCATGCAGGAAGCCACCGCAAACACAGGACCTGTAGAAACACATCCCTGCCCTCTTGGTGGCTCCCGGCCTCCTCCACAGTGAGCGGCTGTCTTTACTCAAGGAGGGCTCACAGCGCCCGTCAGGACAGGACCGCCCGTCCCTCCCAGGGGCTCTGGCTTCGTTCTCCCCGCTTCCCTCCTCCTCATGTCACTCCAGCCTCTGTGGCCCCTTGAGGGCCACAAAGATGTTGCAATTCTGCCTCTGGGCTTTAGCTCTGGTTATACTATTCCGGCTAGAAGTGTCCCCAGGCATGACTTGGCTCAGTCCCTCCCTTCACTTGTCGGGCTTCTCTAGCACTTTCTCAGTGAGGCCTCTGCCCACTGCCTCAGCTAAAACAGCAACCTCCCTCCAGCATTGCTGGGCAACTTCTTTCCGTAACGCTAGCACCTTCTGACACGCTATCTTATCACCCTGTGTGTGTGCGCGACAGGTACACTGTCTATCTTCTCTGTGGAAGGTAAATTTCCAGAGACTTAGGACTTTAATATATTCCATTCGCTGAAGTGTCCCACATGCCTGCTACTATATCTGGCACATGGTTTTTGGATTCGGTTGAATGAAAGGTATCTTACTATTTTTTCTTGGCTACATGATATTGATTTATATTAATATTATTTTGTTAAAATATATAAAAGAGACATAACATTCTCACCAAGGAATGCTTGCAGGCTTTCGAAAGAGGTCTCTGTCTTGTTCAGAGTAGAGAAAAATGGGGCACTGTTACAGATTTCATCATCAGCCTTGTTAGATGATGCAGCAAGATCAGTTTAAACCCTCAATCTTTTCAGCAAGAATTTCCAGTTAAAATTTAACCCAAAGTTGGGCACATTTTTAAAAATCTGTGTTTCTTTTTATTAAGTTTATTGGTACAGTTTAGATTCGCATAGTGATCACATTCACCATAGGGAATTTGTACCGGTACGTGATACGTCTTAGTTCCTCTTTTTCTCCCATTCTTCTCCCTCTCTTCAGCTCTCTGCCTTCCTCCTTGTTCACAAAGCTTTGTTTCCATTTTACCCTCCCCCAAGTTCCTCTTTCCTTTTGAACAATTACTTCCTATTTCACAATCTCTGTTATGTGTTTTATTCTTATTTACACTTTCAGTTTCTCACACCGGAGAGACTTCTTGGGGAGAAGTTTCACATTTAAACCATAGCTAATCTTGTATTTTATTCCTGTATCTCCTGGGCTCAAATATTTTGCTTCTTTCTTGGGGAAGGAGACTTAGCAGAAGTAATTACAGCTTCAGTAACAGAATTAATTGGAGTATCCCTACATAATGATATTTAAATACTGAACAAAACCACTTTTGAAAAGCATCATGGATTGCTAAAATATGGCAGGTGTATAGATTTTCAAAAGTTCTCACACAATTATTATGCTTCCACAGTATTTGCAAATCAGTTTACATGAAAAGTAAAATGAATGGAGAGCCCCTTGTGTGCGTGTGTTTAGCTGAAACAGCCAGTTATACTTGTAAGCAAACGCAGTCTTCAAACGCTCAAGTTCCTTATATAAAATGGCATGGTGTTTGCGGGACATGCATGTGTACCCTTATGTTTTAACCTATACCTGATACAATGTAGCTGCTGTGTCAAGAGTGTAGTACTTATGGCATAATGACAAGGGAAAAAGGCTATACAGGTTCACTACAGATGCAGTTTTCCCCCAAACATACTCTGTCCACAGCTAGTTGAATCCATGGATACAAAGCCTGTATATGGAGTCCAGTTGTGAACAAGACATGTGAGATAGTAAAGGACTTGAAGCTTTCTACAAACCCAACCAAATAAAGTTGGATTTAGAGAAAGTGCTTATGTGTATACATTAAACATGTTCAACATGTCCTTCTGTGTCACTTTATTCCAGATGGGAAATTACCCTAGTAGCTGGAGTTTAATTAACTAAGAAAACTTACATGTGTGCATAACAGCAGTAAATGTGTGTTCACAGGCACACACGTCAGCAGGCTCAAATACTATGCAGTCTGACCAGAAAATATGGAGAATGTTTAAATTAAAAAAAAAATTATTACAGGCAGAGACATATCACCCCAGTCCTCTTAGACTCCTCCCCTTTGTTCTGGGCACTTGCACCCCCTCATACCAGGCACTTTCTGAAGCAGCTCTGAGGTTCTCTTCATGCTGGCTTTCATTTCCTGCCCTGGCTACCTCGGTGTCCTGAACTGACATGGCGTTTCCCTCCCCTGGTCACTTGGACTTGGGGAAGAGCTAGAAGTTGGGCGGTGCCAGATCTGGCGAATGAGGTGGATGAGGACACAGTGTTATGATTCCCGGGGCACCTTTCTGTTGGATGGTGCTCAGCGGCACCGTTCTCCACGCGGGACTTTTTATTTTATCACACCTTGTGAAGGCATTCACAGAAGAGGGCTTCCAGAGCGCTGCCGAAAGTGGCAAGACAAAACATAAGCCACTCAAGGAGCGCAGTGAAAGATGGTCAGAAGCACAGAGGCAGGTTCTGCGGGAATGAGGAGAGCAAGTAAAAGTGATTCTGATGCAGTATGTAAGGCACCAGTGCCCCAACTCGAGCGTAATGATTATGTGTCACAAACATACAGTGATGAAAAAGAAAAAAGAGAAGAATATTTTTTAAATGTGGCAAGAATGATGAGATAAATGTGTTTGAAGTGAAGGGAATATTTTGAGGGGGATTAATGGCAGTGTATCTTTTACTGTAATAAGTTTTAAGTGGACACCACATTTTTTGATCAAGCATAGTATTATTGGTAATTGCTGTGTTTTATTCACTTGGTCACATGAGTACGTTATACATGAGGGCTTTGATTCAACTTTGGAAGGCACAGGTTGCAGTCAGAGACGCCCTTTCCCTCCCCTACACAATTTCAGATTGTCACCCACACAGTCCTTGCTGGAGCACTGCCTGATCAAGCTGTGAAAAATATCACTGAGAATCACATCAGTGTTAAACATTGACGATCTCGTAGAGCCACATTCTGGGCTATCCACGGCTGCTGTGGCCTGCGGACCACAGGGTAGACAACCCTGGTCTAGAAGGAGTGGGTCAAGCTTAAGGAGAGAGGTGAGTGATGGGAGGAACTGTGTTGAGGTGACCATCATAAAGACGAGCTGAACCCTGGGCGAGGAACCATGTGATAGGGATGGACCCAGGAAGGTGGAGCTTGAAAAGCCAGGGGACAGCAGCTTCTGTCCTTGGCCACTTGAGTGCTACAGGATGCAGGGTCCTCTGCTCCACATAGGGCACTAGCTGGGTGGCATGCTGAGGAGGTAGGAGATGGGTTTGGAACCCTTGTTAAGAGAAACGGGGAAAGGAAGTGGCGATGTGTAAGTGGGACAATCGGTAGGTTTTGAAGACCAATATTTCATTGATTTGTCAGTTACAGGAAGAAATAGATCATAATTATCTCTGTGTTATACTTGCAGGGGATTTAGAGTTCTTCCTTCTGTGTAACGTTTATGCTCCTTGTTCTGTTGGGGTGGAAGCATTTTTAAAAGACTGAATAACTCAACATAGGTGTTTAAATGAAGGTAAAAAGAATAATTCATAAAATCTAGGAAAAGGTATTTTGTCCTCAGAACAATCCATGATAAAAAGATGTGAGCAGAGAAATGCTATTGCTGTAAGAGTAGCCTTGGGCTAGACTGTCACTGACTGCAACCTACATGAAGGTGTTAATCCACTCTACCTGAAGAAAAAAGGCTTAATCCAAAGGACCAGTTCATGTCAGTCTCCTTGGGACAAACCAAAGGACTGAGTCCCCCTAGGAATGCTTAGCATGCCCTGCCCATGGCCTCCAGGGCTCTGCTAGCCAGCAACAGAAGAGGTGATGGCCATGGTGGAGCTTGTGGTGCTCATACAAAGTAATTTGAACCCTTTGTCAGCTGGTTTATTTGGAGGAAGTTTGTATTTGCAATTAGAGTAGCTACCATTCAATGAGAATTGTTTGTATTTGTCAAGGACAGTGCATTATTGAAAACAGAAGAAAAGAAAAGTGTCTGGTTTCTCCTAATCCACTTGACCTGATGTGTAAATCAAAGTGAAGTCACCAGTAGCTGATAAGTAAATTTGTGAAACTAGGAGCATCTGTCTGCCTATCCTGGCAGCGCTGTCGTTTTGGATACCTTTCTGAAGGAGAAGCAGCTACACTCGTTGTCTAACCTGGAGCCTCGAGGCACACTCAGACAGTCCTGGGCATGGTGAATCTAAGCCATCCAGTCACTTTTAGGGTGTGGCTTTCACCCAAGAAGACAGCGGGAGGAGGGGCAAAAGGGTGCGGAGTCTGCCCTTCTTTGGGGAAGCCTTCCTCAGGACACCCCGGCCAACTTCCACTGGGCCTATCTGGCCGCAGCTAGGTCACATGGCCTCTTCACTGCGTGGGATCCGATGCTGCATGAACACAGTGGGGTTTTTTTGGCAAGGAGAAGTCAGAGGTCAGGCAGCTCACGGCCTGCCCTAAGGATGTCCTTCAGACCCAGTGTGGGGTGGCTGCCTGGGTGCCTTCCACATGGCAGCATTCTGCTTCTGTTTCTGCGTGGGGGGAGCTGCCTAGCTGAACTCCACGAGTGAGGGCTTGAGAGGGCTGTGCCTTCCCTTGCCTAAGGGGCACTGTGCTGTTTTGTGACTCTGAACAGTAAAGACCCCATGACTTGGATGTGCAGAATGCAAACAGCGTGAAAGGACCAGCCCTCCCAGAGCACTTGTCTTCTCAGTATGGGACCCTATGCTCTGCACAGGATTGCCTTTGGCAACATTGGCCACGCTGGCCAAGCGCAAAGATGCCACCATCTTTCCAGCCTTCTACCCCACCTGCCATTTTCTAAAACAAATGCAAATGTAGACAGGCACGTGATAATCTGCTGGGAGGGAGTCATTAAGAGTAGTGTTCACTACTGTGTTCCCTTCCACTTTTTTCTGTTTGTTTTAGAGGTTGTGTTAGTCTTTGAGCTGACAGAAGACAGGTCCTAATTAAGCTAACAGGCTTTCCTTGGTTTTTACAGATGAGAATTCTCCAGCCAACTTCTGGGATTCTAAAAACAGGGGTGTGACTGGAACACAAAAAGGACAGATTGTGTGGCGAATCGAGCCTGGGCCCTACTTCATGGAGCGTAAGTACCTGAATGTGAAATACATGTTTAGGGTTGAGTGTTGCATGAGTGTGTGGCCATCTGTAGAATCTTTTCTGAATATTATTTTAAAAGTCCTTTATTCTTATTTACATATTTAAGTCGTGAAGCTCCATAGTGGAAATTATATTGTTTTATAAAATGCTCATTAGAGAATGCTCACAGATTCTGAAAAATGTGTATACATATGTATACAGTAAAGGTATATGTATATAAATATATATAATAAATTAATTTTTACATATACTTGTGAGTATGGTATATAAACTGGCTATTTTAATACTTTACAAATTATAGATATACTTATAATTAATATTTAATTTTATTAATTTGTAATTAATATTTGTAATTAGTATTTAATGGAAGCAGCAAGAACGATTCAAGATTTTGGTCAATGTAAGAATTTTATTTGCCTGCACAGTACTCCCTGATTCCCTTTGCCAGCAACAGAATTATGCATGCTTGTATAGTACATAATTAACAGGAATCTCTCCTATCTTCTGATTCTGGGTTAAGTGGGGGAAGTCTTTACATTTGCCATTAAGAACATATCAAGTACCCTATGTTAGAAGGAAAATGAATGAAAAATAACTTACTAAGTTATCGTCTACATTTACAGAATTAATTTTTCTTCAACTTAGAAAAGCATGGGGCCTTTACGCTGTTGGGCTCTGGGGAATAATGAAGGTTTCTAGGTGCAAGGGCTTTAATATAAGACGGAGAGGATGATATTAGTAATTAAGGTCAGTACTTATTAAACCTTAAAATATAAGGTACAAGTTGAATAAATGGAAACTTGCAGCAAGCACATCTTCATGGAAGCACCTCCACCTTCTGTAATGTAGAAATTATTTTAAAAGATTAGCATCCACTACTTTGCACTGACATTAAAGGTGTCAGATAATTTCTTCCCATTCCTATTCGATGGTCAGCATTCTGGGCCTTGCCCTGGTCCCACCTCCCCTCCCTAAGGGGTCCTTCTTTTCATACTCTGATGTTCTGGGCAGAGTCTCTCTGTAAACCTTAAGTGCAATGTAATTTTTAAAGGCAAACAGATGCTTCTGATCTACCAAGCGGAGCTGGGAGTGGGTGGGTGGGTGTGGAGAATAGCCACATAATTGTCCTCATCCTGACTGATAGCATAGAGTGTGGGAAAAGTTTGCCGGAGGGGCCAGGGTTGGTTTCTGGGAGGTGAGGTGATAGGTGGTTTGTTTTTCTTGCCCATTTCTGCTCTTCTTTCCGGCGCTGGCTTAGGTAGTATGCTTATGTAGTAGGGAACGTAAATGAGGAAAACGGAAAGGGAGATAGCTGGCTTTACTTTCAATGTGATTCTTTCCTTGACCCTGGGCGAGGAATATTGCCAGCCGAGCGTGAGGGGACAGGAAAGCCACCTTCCTGTTGATCCCAAGTGCTGCAGACGGTCAGGGTCAGCCACAGCTGCCTGCTGACAAGGGTGTGAGCATCTGGGAAGAAGCCCAGTCAGACACTGCCACAATTGAGAACTTCATAGGAGGGAAAGAACCCATTTACAGGAGATCTTTTTCTTAGGACTGATTTTCTTCCTTACCCCAAAGTGTTCAACACTTCTCATGTCCCGGTGATTGGGCTACGCCACACAATAAATATAGCAAATGCAAATTTATTGCACAGCAAGTACTTGTCTTGGAAAATGTTCTCTCTCCATCATAGTCTATTGTTTAACAAAAAGGGGCTTGATACTGAGGCTAGGAACTAGGAACGAGCAGGGTTTTTTCTTCTTTCTCTTTTCTCCTTTAATGGAGCATTTTCATACCTTCATTCTTCATACATAGAATTAGGAGCATTGCATAGCAGATTGTAAAACTGGACATACTTAGTGACATACTGTTTAAAGACAGGCAAAAGTGGTCTAAGCGAAAAAGTCCAGAATGATGAACAGGAATTTCAGAAAGCTCCTGCCTTCAAATAAGCCTGGCTTCTTAGTCTGAAGGAGGCTTCTTCCAGCTCTTTCCTCCCTGCAGTGTTAAAAAAATGAAGGTAATATTTCTTGTGGCGCTCAGATGTCCACCCTCTGTCTTCTAGATATCTAGGTGATGTCTGGCTGGTATCATCTGGGGGGACCTCACAGCATAATGAATGTTGCTTGACTCGCTGGGGTTGGTGGTATGGAACTTTTAAAAAGTAGGAAGGTGTTAGTCAGCTTCTGAAATCCTAGGTGTTGTCGACCTCTGGCCTTGAACACTGTAATATTTTAAATTTGGGGGTTTCATCTTCAGGAAAGGAAATGTGTTTATCTTTAGCCCATTACAAGTCCAAGTGAAGTGAAATTCCCTGAAAGTGGATCTGTCCAAGTTCCTAGGTGTGTGTAATGTGAGCACCAGCCAGGATCTTCATGAATGGAAGGCAGCTTCGCATGGTCTGGATGAACCCTCAGACTTAACTTTACGGGGCTCACCTGCCTGGATGCACAGGAAAGAGGTCTGATTTGAGATGATGACCTTCCTGAACATCAGCTTCATCTGCATTTTCTCATCATGAGAGAATGTCAGCTCTTCCTAGCATGAGCTCGTGCTTATAGAAGCTGTCCTATGTGTGTGTTCCAAAGCTGTGGAGTTTAAAATCGGTTTGGCATGGCAGGGCACCCATTTTGTTCTCTGTGGTCTTCCATAGACCACAACCACTGGTTCGCTCAGTCACACCTGTTCTTTGTCTTCCTTTTCTCTCGCCTCCTACCCATTCTCTCCCCATACATCAGAAGCATTTACTGAGCACCGGCTCTGCTGCAGGTCCTCCCTGCACGCTGGGGGCTCAGGAGGAGCGGATGCAGTCTGTGCCGCTGGGCACTGAAGCGCTTTCCGCTTGTCCCGCCTAACAGCAAATCAGTGCATGGGCAGTGTCACACGGTGCCGTCCTGTGTTTCTAGTCCTGGTGGTGGGGAGTAGTGGTAGGATTAGGAAACACAGGGCAGCACGTGTGTGGTCCCACTCTTAGTTGTGGTGCTCCAGGTGCAGCCTCACCAAGGAGGTGTTCAGAGATGGCTCTTGTTCAGGGGAGAGGAGGTGGCCAGAGCCCGGCTCTAGATGCTATCATTCTCTAGTCCTACCCCCTACAGAGCGTGGCGCTGCCCTTGGGTGGAGGGCAGGTGCTCCTCTTCCTCTATTCTCGCACTTTATGTTGGGGTTCAGCTAGTCCTGTAGTCCTATCAGGTCTCTGCCTGATCTGGGCTGGTACTGCCTGTGTGTGCTTGAGCTGAGGAGGGGCTGGTATTTTCAGGCTCCTTGGCCCCTTGGTAAAGAGAAGGCAACTCGAAACAGTATATAAACAACAGTTGGACTTTGCCTGACAGGGACATCTTAAAAGTAGAGGGATTAAAATGTGGTTACTCCTCGGATTGTGACCCCTGAGGAAAAAAGGGCTAAAAATAGGAATCATGACATTGAAAGTTTGATAAAAGGGTACAGGGCAACTATTAAAATCACGTTTTAGGATAGGTTGCAGTTAGCTTCATTTTTTTAGATTATCCTGTTTTGGTGAACTAGGAGTGCTAAAGGCAGGAAGGTGTGTTTGTGCCATCCAGCTCTGTAGTTCTACTCCTAGAAACCTGTAGAAGATCCATGCTCCTTAAATGAGAACAGGCTGACAACTGCTGCCTCCCTGGGCCTTGCAGCTGTTTCAGGTGACAGAGAAAATCATGGTCTTTGGGCAAAACCACCTGCTGCTTGGAGAGGACTGTATGTTACGCTTGTGTCTAGATGCCCCCCAAAAGTCTCATGTATTTTAGATGGGGCTTTTTTGGAGGCAGCTGAGTCTGTGATTGATTCATGGTTCAATGCTAGGGTTAAGGGTGGGTGATTGCTGGATCAGTCCACTGACTGGATTGGCCCCACAGTAATTCTGGTAGACTGGATACAGCGTGAGGGACAGAGGCTTAAACACACGAGGCTTCAGGGAGCATGCAGACAGAGCTGTAACACACAGTCCTCACCGAGTACCAGGTGGCTTTGCCCAAAGACCAGATCTCTGTTGTTGCCCTTGCTGTATTTCCCCACCATGAGCTGTCGCCCTCTGCCGTGCCACCCCGCCTTGGAGCCAGCCAGTCATGGACTGAAACCTCCACGGACTGTGACCTAAATAAATCTTTCCTCCTTAACTTTGGGTGTCTGGTATTTTATCTCAGCAGTGAAAGAAAAGTAGCTAAGACACTGTAGAACTTATTTTTCAGATAAGGCTTGCGATACAGTTGTACGAAAATGCTATGATTAATGAGGCTGAGTTGAGATTGCTTTTAAAAAAATACTTTCTGAACAGGTAATTTGCAACAGGAATATAATGTTAAAAAGACAGAAACAGTGAAAGTAAATGTCTTCTCGATTTTGGGCCAGTCAGCAGTCTCCCCGCTCTGACGGGAGCCAACCACCAGTGTCCTGTTACCTCTCGGGAAATATTTATCCACAGATAAACCAAGAAATATGTTCTCTTTTCAATAAACAGTAGTAGAATGATTACTTTAAGTGCAAAGTTTGGAAACCCCTTTACTTAAGAGCAGGGTTGAGTTCCCAAGGCCCCTTCTACCCCAAACTCCCTGTACCCAACTGCAGCTGTGTGTTGGACATGTGGTTGCCATGTATTGGCCTGGGCGGGGGGTATCTTCATTTGTATTTATGAGCATTAATAAGTTCAAAATTTTTACCAGTCTTCAGGCAGAGAACTAATATCTAGAATATACAAAGAACCCAGAAAAGTTTGACCTCCTCAAAATAAAAAACCCAGTCAAAAAAAGGGCAACTGAAGTGAGTAGAGCCTTCTCAGAAGAAGAGATACGGTCAGCTGCTGAATACATGAAAAAGTATTCAACATTGCTGGCCATTTGATAACTGCAAGTTAAAACGATACTGAGATTCCACCTCCAGAAAAAAGGGGCTATCATCAAGAAATCAAATAACAACAAATGCTGGAGAGGCTGTGGGGAAAAAGGAACTTGTACACATTCTTGGTAGGATGTAAACTGGTACAGCTACTATGGAAATCAGTATGGAAATTCTTCAGGACACTAAAACTAGAACTCCCATTCCACCTAGCTACTCCTCTTGTAGATATCTTCTCCAAAGAGTTGAAGACATCATGTTACAGCAATCTTTGCATAGCCGTGCTTACAGCAGTAGAACTCACAATAGCTAAATCTTGGAAACAGCCTATATGTCCACCAGCAGATGAATGGGGGAAGAAAATACGGTATTTACAGACAAGGGAGTACGACTCTGCGGTGGAACAAACTTGAGTCCTAGGAAAACTGGATGTACCTTCAGACCATAATGTTCAGTGAAATAAATCAGACAAATCAGCGTAAATATCACGTGATTCTCTTACATGAGAAGTCCAGAGTATAAATTAAGAGCAGGATTGGAACATAGAGGCTTCTCTGTCTTGTAAGCATTTAAATAGAGGGTACAAATCTTTATTTTAATAGCCTAGAAGCAAAATGTCTGAAATAGTATTGCAAGGCCCAGAATGTATTTCCACATTCAGAAGGGGCCACAGAGGACACAGTGTGGCATTTACATTGAGGTAGTACAGGGTACTATTTCTGTCAATCCTAGACCCGCCCTGTGATGGAGGACTGTCCTGGGTCCACAGGGAGACCTCGCAGCCTGGACTGCCACAGCCCCAGAGGCGGCTTGCTTCCCCTGACTGTTCTGTGCAGGAGCTGCTCTTGTTTTCATAGCCTTGGGTGGGTGCGTCGTTTGTGTCCCCGTGCTTGGCTGCCACATCAGGTGGTGAGCAAACCCGCAGAGTTGCTGCAGTCACATCTCCCCTCCCCCTCTGTCCTCCGTGGTCGTGCTTGCGAGTGGGACCTGTGGGCTCCTCCTCGTCGGATACACTGTGTTTCCCTGTGCCCTCTCTTGCATGTGTTCCTGTGGCTCAGAGGTCCGCAGCAGCTGGCAGTGTGAGTGCCTGACACTATGTCCCTCTCCACCCTTGTGAGTCCCTTGTCCCACAGCTGGGATGCTCAGCTAAATCATCAAAGTGCTGCTCTCACCCCTGCTCAGAGGGGGCTGTGTGCTAACTCCAGGTAACCTAACTCCAGGTGACTTCCTGACACCCTGACATGTGAAGAGGAAGGATCCCTCTTGGCATGGAACATTGATGTATCCTTACACATCCAGTGCGGCTCTCAAAATTCCCAGGGGTCAGATGGTGGAGGATGAAGAAATACAGAGTCAGAATACAGAAAGCTGAGGTCACGTGGAGCCTCCTCTCCTGAGGAGACAGAGAGAACTGCCCAAGTACTTCAGCACATGTATTTACACACTGGTGGGTTGATGTCATGTGACACCCCTCTGCCTCTCAGCTTGTTCATGGGGCTCACCTCAGCGCCTCCTGTTCCCAGGGTTAGCCTTGCTTATCAATCTCTAGCGTCAGCCACTCCCCACATATCTCAAGAGGCAGAAATCTTTACTGGTGTCCAGGACAACAGCTTTCCAGCCAAGTACAAGAGACCTATTCTGCACGGGGCCGCTTCCTCTCTCTGCTGACCTCTGGCCAGCCTGTATGTGTGGTTTGGTCATGGGACAGCTTGTAAATCCCTCATGCTTGGCCCTGGTGCAGCATAGCTCTGTGGGGTTTCGGCGATCATGCCCGCATAGCCTGTTTTTACAAATTCAAAGTACATTTATCTTATAGTTTCATGGATTCCAGTACGTCCTGTGGGTAGGAGTGGGTTGGCTGGCAAAGCCGGCCCGGTCACCAGCATCTTCTCATGTGAATCACACTGGAATTCCTCAGTCCCTTATTCTGTTACCTGGCTGACTGGTGACACCATAGAAAGGAGTAGTTGGCCTCCTCTGGCCTGAGAGGGAGTGAGGAGAGGACACTATAAAAATGCACTTCTCTTTATTGAAAAGTGCCCTGCACACTCCCTGAGCATTGATTTGATTTATGCCATGCTGCTGCGGACAGAGTCACAGACGCTGGCTCCCGGCATTTGGAGAGCAATACTAACGAGCTAGCCCAGAGTTCAATCACACACATCACATGCATCACGGCACTTTGTTCTGCTTCAGCAGCCCTGCTGCTCGCGCCTTGGGTTTGTTCTCGTGGAATCTGCACTGTGGGCTGGGGTGTGGGCCTTGCTGGGATCTGTACAGCTATTGCTGTTTCAAATTGGCCAGAGTTAGCGTTAGTATTCACGGAAGTCCTGTGAAGGAGCGTCCTCAGAAGGCAAAGCAATGGCGGGGTGGAGTCGTGGCTCTTCACCAGCCCACGGCCGGCCCTGTCTGTCGGTCTCCTTCCTTCCTCAATGCCCGCCTAATGCCACCGCACCCTCACTCACCTCCTCCCGGGCCTGGTGTTCTTCCTCCTGTGTTGCCCTTTCAAGGGCTGCTGTCCTGTGTGGTTCCTGGGACTGTCATTTCAGTGGCTAAACTGTGAAACACCTGCTGGACCACAGGGAAGCTGTCCCTGGGTTCTTGCCCTGCCTGGCACAGCAGCCGGGTCGCAGCACAAATCTCTCAGTTGTAAATTCTTGCCCAGAGATCAGTGTATGTCGTAGACAGACTCCATGTTTTCCTCCAGGACGGAAATGTTCTTTAAGTTTCCTATTTTATTATTGATAAGAAGAGGGTGATGATACAGATTCCTCGAGGAGGATGTTTAAAATAATATCTTTCTTGTCAAGTAAGCCAAGTACTCCGTAGGAGGCCATTTGGTGCACTCAGGAAAGGCAGTGGTTTTCGTTCTCTGGGAAATACCTGGGGCAGCCCACAATAGGATCTGGTGACTCGGCTGAACCAAGAGCTCCGTGCTGCAGCCCAGGGAGGTCCGGCTTGGTTGGCATGGCCGACTCCAGCAGCTCGGACACTGTGCGTAGAGAAAGCCTGGGGACTGTGTTTTATATTAAACATGTTTTTGCTTCCCGCTCTTAGCTACTTCCTCAAAACCATAATTGGCATTTGCATTTTTGTTTTTGTCAAGCTCAAATGCACAGAACAAGTTTCTAAGATGTATGGATTTTCACATCCTGTGAGATCCGTCTGTATGCATGCTCGGTCCACAAATTCAAACCCAGTCTAGTGGCTACATTGAAATCACATGGATAACTTGAATAATATAATATTTTTAAGTGAACGTATTCCATTAAGCATTGTTGTACTTCCATACTTCGTTAGACTACTCTTGTTTCCACTGACATCTGTCTACAGCACAAGTGTCGGGAGCAAAGGCTTTGGGACTGGAGGAGTGAGTTCAAGTCCCAGCTCTCCTTATTGAGTGTTTGACCTCCAGGGACCCATACCTCGTCTGTAAAGTGGGAATGGGAGTTTCTGCCTCCTGGGGCCAAGGGGAGGTCAAGTGGCAGCATGACCTTGAGACTCAGACATCTGCCTGGATGAGTGTCACTAGTCTCACTGTCATCCTGCCCTTAATTTCAGTGTACTGTTTTCGAGCATCATTTTTCAGATCTGTCTGAGATGTCCTTAGGAAATTTCAGAAAAGTGTATAAAACCAAACAGGAAGTGGTGTACCTGTTGCCTGGCAATGGAAAAGCAGGGGTAATTCACAGAACTGGCGGGATTTCTGCAGCAGGTCCCTGTGTTTATTGTTTTCTCCCCTTGATTCACAGCGGAGATAAAAATCTGCTTTAAATACTACCACGGTCTCAGCGGAGCCCTGCGGGCCACCACACCCTGCATCACCGTGAAGAACCCAGCTGTGATGGTGAGTGCTTCTCCAGGACTGCAAGGGCTGAATTCTGTTTTCTGTGTAGCCTGAACAGGGTGACAGGGACCGTAGCAAGGAAACACACAGCAGCTTGGGCACTGCAGGGAATGGCAGCCCTGGGTCTGTGATGTAGGGACCGACCCGGCATGGAGGTTCTCAGCCTGGTCCGGGTGACCGCGTGGTAGGAAAGAGCCAAGTTGTATGTTGGGTGAATTTAAGTGACCCAAATTCAGGGAGTAGGAGAGCAAAGGTAGTGGGTAATTCGGCCTCCCTGTAAACTCGAACAGCTTTGCCCAAGGGAGTGTGAGACACGAGCTGTCAGCAAAGTGCTGGCCTCAGGAGGTCCTAGGGCTCCGTGCCTCTCAGTATTGGGTTGGTGTCTGTGCCTGAAGGTACTGCACAAATGTTTTGGCAAAACCTGGTCACTCCAGGGAAACCAACTTCTCCCAACCAGTTGTGTTGGGCTGTTGAAAGAGGTGCGTCCATATCTAGCATGTCATTGTCCAAACAATGTTGTGATTTTTTTCACCCAATCAACTAACTATAAATCAGGCTGTTTCACAGAATAGGGCTCTGTTATACATGGCTAGCTGGATTGAGGTTATTTGGGGAAATTCTATATGTATATCTTTGTAGTTTTTATTATTCAGTAAGAAAATAAGGGTCCTGAAGTGTGGAAAAATCGCTAACTCTCGTAGTAATGTAGAATCCTCAGAACTATGTGTGTGAGTGTGTGTAGGTATACATACTCATAGATGCTTGCACTTTTGGAAATAGGCAAGTGTCCAAATTGATTTCTTGAAAATCAGAAAGGAATTGAAATTGTCCAGACCTAGTCTGTGCTCTTTGATCGTGTCTGTGCCTCAGGATCAAGCAGTCTTTTCCTGTGGTCATTTATTCACACAAATATTCACTGGGTGCGTTGTGCCCACCACTAGAGGTGAGGTGGTGGGAGGAACGCAGCTGCGGCTCTCCCTGGCCTGGTGAGGAGAGCGACACCAAGCACATTACTGTATCTTTTGGGATTATCCTGTGGGGGGGAGTAACGGAGCCATGACACGCGCACTGCAGGATTTGCCCTGAGGAGCGTGTGAGGGGCACCCTGCAGGATGAATGGAGGTAGAGTTATATTTGAGCCCTCATCGTAGTCAGCCTCATACAGAATATAGGAGAGTAGTGTGCATGGCTGCGTAAGACTTCAAAGGTCTCGGAGAGAATAACAGTTGTTGACCATAAAATCTGTCACTTCACAGAACAAGCCCTGGAATGGTCTTTGTTCTAGTTATTATTCTACAAAGAAAAGTTACAAAACTAGAGAGTGAAGCAGTTTATAATAAAACCTGTGGAAAGTCATGGTGTGTGAAATTAGACAATAGCTAATGCTGATTAGCATTTTCTGGATTCAGAGCTTTTGAGACGTGAGGAGTTTTGATAGCTGAGTCCCAGTGAAGACAGAGTGTGGGTGGTAGCCTGCTGAGCATTGATTTCATCCCGTGGATTTTGTACTGAGACCACGACTAAGCCTAAATATAGTTTACAAAGAATTAATTTGCTTCAGACAGATTCTGTGGCACCTTAGCAGCTCCACAGACACAGCCCTGGAAATCAGAAGAGACTGTTGTGGCTCAAAGGCAGATGAACGGACTGGTGATCAGTTGTTGTTGGCCAAGCGTGGAATGCTGGGGTCTGTACCAGAAGTGAAGGGTTGTCCCACTTGGAAGCCTGTCCTCCTGCAGCATGGTGGTCCCCTCAGTGCAGGGCACGCGGTTAGTTACTGTTACAGGTTCACACCACTCATGTTCACGAAGCTCACTTTAGGATCAGCTCACCACCAGACGCAGGGAATAGACTCAGAGCGAGCAGCTAAGAAACTCCGTAGGAAGGAAATGGCACCTCGTGATTCACACCTTTCTCACATATCCAGTTGCAGTGATCAAGGGTTAGAGAACAACTGTGTCTTCTTTGTCGTTTGTGCTTTGACGTCATTGTCATTCATCAGAGCACACAGTGATGCTTGTATCAGACCCGGGGACAGGAAGTCCTGCTGCTGCAGGGCCAGGTTACAGGCCTATCCCACACCACTTCGCATTGTTATATGCTTGGTTGACAGCGCAGCTGCTGGGTTTCCTGGCGGACTCCGTGGAGCGTGTTCATTGAAAACCCCTCTCTAACCCTGAGTGCAGGTGTGTTTATTCTCACCCATGTCCCAGAACTGAGTGGTAATGTTCGGTCTTTCTTGACTTTATTCTAACAAGTGATAGAACGTTTTGAGTATTATTTTACAGGAATTCTTTGAGTGTTATTTGAGATAAGCATTTTGGCAGGGAGGGAATGCAGAAAACTGCTTTCATGCAAATTCTTCAAGAAATTGTTTCGTATTAGCAGTGGGTTACGTTTTAGACATAAGAATGAGAGGACTTTTTTGTTCTTCCTACTTGTTTGCCCTACACTCTTTTAGATGGGTTTTAAATGAAGGCAGGCCATGAATCTTTTCTGTCTTGAGTAACTAACTCATGCAGCTTGAATATCCAGAGTGGGCGCAGGTCCCAGGTGCTTAGAGTGACACCGCTCACTGGGCAGTGTGCTCCATTTGAGGTGAGGCCTGGCTCTTGCGGGTCTGCCTCTGCCTGGGCAGATGGCTGTGTGGCTGCCTCAGCTTTGGCCTGCACTACCTGGCCATCATCTGAGGGTTGGTCATGGGGAGACTGGCGGGATGAGGTGGTCACAGTGATCAGTTGTCTGGCTGATTTGCTGCTGCCCTCCTGCCCTGCTCATCTGGGAGTGAGGAGTCAAAGGAGGACAAAACAGTATAGCAACCCACAGGTATCAGCTGAGCTCCAAATCTCTGGTCATTAGGGAGCTGGTTCTACAGAAGGGATGAAAGAAAAATACCTGGAAGATACCCTGAGATGTCACAGATCAAGAAGCAATTAACTGTCATAAAAAAGTCTTGATTAAGGTACAGGAATCAGAGAAGGCAGGAGAAATTTCTACTTTAAAATTTGAACTCTGTTTGGAATTGCTTTTGTAACTTCTCAACTTTTCATGGATTAGGGATGCTTCTTACCTCTGGATGGGAGCTTCTTTTTACAGGCATGTAGGGAGCCGCCAAGATAAGGGGGAGGAGGTGTCACAGAAGACCAGTGCTGGGTGGTAGTTAAGATGATAGATCGCAGGGAGGAGCTGTTGTGATAAGGGAAAACAGACCTTGGTGTAGAATTGGCTCCATTTCAAATACAACAGCGAAAAGTGGGGTTTATGGCTAAGGAGCAGAGCTGGGGAGATGGGTCAGTAGTGGCAAGATAGGTGGACAGAGGGCAGGGTGACTCTTGCCTAAGAGGATTCTTGCTACAGGTGGCCAGAGCGACCAGACACCACCTGGGGGTGGAGGCTGAGGAATTTTGCTGATACTGAGGCTGGGGATTCTCTCTAAATGCACAGCAGGAGTTTTGCTGAAACTCAGCTCTACCAAGACAGAGATAGAAGTCCAAGCTTGGTCCCAGTTGGGCAGAAGGCTCGGAGGGGCATGGTTAAATTTTGGTCAAGAAAAGAATGTTTGTAGAGGGTTTAATCTGAACTTTAGAGTTGAAGTGTAATTTCCATTTTCCAGCTGTTCATGTTCTGCCTTCTGTGTTGTCTTCTCCAGTATTACAGACTTCTTTTTCAGAGGACCAAGAGGTCTCTTTCCTAGCATTCTGTATATTTTGCACTAATTGTATGTACCTTGAGAGAAAGGTCTAAATTTTCTGTGCAGTCTATATTACTGGTTTCATGTGAGATATAATTTACTCAAAAGCTTTCAGGAAAAAGTCATCAGTAAACAGCCTCTCAGATTCCTATTGTTGCTAATTATAATAGTGTGTGCTGCGTACCTACAACTCAATAGAACAGAACTCAAAAGGCATGTAGGACACCCACATGGACACTTGATATTTGCTGAGAGAGGGTTGTTCTGTACATATGGATGAGTCTGGTATAAATACACCATTTATTACAGGTTTTCCCAATAAATCTCAAGAAATGTAATGTTTGCTTTTTAGCTGAAGGGAATGCTTAGTGTAGCACTAATAATATCAGTGCATTTCTTACACGTCAACTATATTCTTATTAAGGGAAAAAGGACAGATGAATAGCCTGGATGATATTCATCAAGAATTTCAAAGGTCATTATTTTTTAATTTTGGGTAAGGATTAAAGTGAAGCGTGATCCTACTCTTGCCTTTGAGAATGCACATTGTGTCTCTAATTTGAGATTTAGAAATCTAAAGACATATGCTATGATGTGTTTTGATCAAAAAAATTGCTGCATTTGTGAACACCCATGTTCCCCTGGAAAATCAGGTGGCATCATACCAGCTGGAAATGTCAGGTCTGTGTCTTTCCGCTTCAGATGGGGGCAGAAGGCACAGAAGGTGGTGTGTCTGGAAACCTGCATTCCCGGAAGCTGGTCAGCTTCACGCTGTCAGGTAAGAATGCCTTTGCGTGTAACACCCAGCTTGAGAGTGCACAATGTCAAAGGTGGGGATAGTCCAGTAAGGGCAAACCTTTTAGAGTTTTCAGTGACACAAACAGCCCAGTGTGGCACATGTGCCATAGGTTTGCCACCACTGGCCTGATAGTCATCCCTTCCTACACACTCTCATAAGATACATGAACTAGTTCTGGGGCTGTCAGTCACACTTCTGGAAATTCAAGTATATCTCTTCACCATGATAAAATTAGATTATTAATATAAATCCAGACATAACTTCTACCAAGCTTTCTGGTGATAAAGGACCATATAACTGTGTATAATCATGAAAGCTGTCATGTAGCATGTGCCAATTTCACCAAGGAGCTTTATTTTAAATAACTTGTGTTTTCTTTAGCTAGAGAAAGGAAAATTAGAAGATTAGGAGGAAAAAGTCAAAGTATATCTCTTTTTTCCTGTGGGGATGTGCACATAAAAATCAGAGGGGAATAAGACTGTTTTTTGTTTGTTTTCTGGATGTATGCTTCTCATCCAAGGAAAGCCCTGCATTTCAGGGTGAGTTGGGTAAGACTTAAAACTTAAAATTTTTTTCATTAAATAACTGAGTATCAGATTTCACTATGAAAGGGAATTTCCCCCCATAACCTCAGTACATACTAACAAAACTTTTACACAAAAAAGTATTTATGTGTATCCTGATTCCGGTGTAAAAATGTTCGATGTATTTCATACCTAAGTCATTAAAAAAATTGAAAGCCACTATTTAGAAAATCTGAATCATCTGTCATATAGTCAAGCATATACTCAGGAAATCAGGATTTGAATTGCAGGGTTAAAACAGATGACTGTGCTCTAATGTCTATGAAGTAAAGTCTGACAGATGTCTGTCACTGGAAGTTATTTGTTTTTATTTTTCGGTAGATGGCAACAGTTCTGAAATTTACCCTGGCTGCAAAAAATTGTGCATGAAAACAGACACTTCCTTAAGGCCTGTCGTGTGTGACAAGTGTCCACATGTTGCTGGCCCTTGGGCTTCCGGGCCTGGGTCTGTCTTGTGTGGTCTTCCTCCTCACCTGTAGGGCTGTTTAACCCAGCACCTTTTTTGCTGCAGCTCTGTGGTGCTTTTTAGAGGTGTAAACTGGTGGTTTATGGTTCCAGTTTGGCCAGTAGCTCCGTCTTGCTTGGAACCCGTAGGATTTTAAACCCATCTAGGCTTATATACATGGCATTTGAAAGTGCCACTGCCTGTCACAGTACTCCCCTCCCCCATGCCTCCTGAAGACATTTTGGGTGCTTTGGACCTGTATAAGCCTGAGGGCTGCAGGTACCGAAGTCCCTGGCTTAAGCAGGGACCAGTAAGCCATCCCAGGTGCTCGGGTTTGATCACACCATGCCTTTTTCTTCTTTTTTAAATAACAAGTTAAACTTACATATATGGTATACAACACAATATTTTCATGTAGTCTGTGGCTTGCTTAGTTTAGAATTACTGCCCTATATTTTACTTGATCTGTATCATTCTAAACACAACACAGACATAGTGATTTTGTCTTCAGTGGGATGTCTCATCGTGGGGAAGTCTGGAAGGTAAAAACCTGATGCATTTTCCTAAAGAGTAAGAAGTAAATTTGGGGGCACAACCAACTGCTTCTTGAAACACTGCTCCCTACATTCTACTTCTGGTCACAGGGAGGCTGCTACATAACATCTGTTGTACTCCCTACCCTCTGTCAGACTTACTCAGATACACAGAAATACTTACGAACTTAGGAGATGAAAGCAGCCCTGTAATGTTATTTCTTAACGATTAATCTGGCTGTAGCCTGTTGGCAGTGCAGGTATTATTTGTCTGAGACTGTCAAAGCATGGCACAGTGTTTGCCTATGAACGCTGTACCCTTGGTTCCTAAGGACAGGTAAGGACACAAATCATTGAACTCTACAGCTAAAATAAAAGTTGTTTTGATTAATACTTTAAACCGCCTCCAAATAAGGCTGCACCAGGACTATTTTTGCGTATGTGGTGCTGGGGATCAAACCCAGACCCTTGTGCTTGCCAGCCAAGAGCTCTGTCACTGAGCTACATCCCAGCTCTGCACCAGGATATTTAACGTTTCATACCTTTGTGACTTTTGAGTCCTTCACAGGCCTACTATGTGGGGTGGATATTTATGCACAGTAATATACAGATAAGAGAGATCAAGGATAGAAATGAAATGGATAAAAGGCACTGAATCATCAAATTAAAAATTATTGGTAGTTCAGTGTATTTATGAATCAAATGTCTTTTATCTCTCACTACAAAAGGGTTTGGTATCATGGTTATCTAATATCTAAAGAAGATGACATCTTTTATCACAGTGACTTAGTCTTCAGGTGAAGTGCTTTTTGTTCAGAGCTGGGTTTTTTGTGAGTGGCTTATCTCTGTCAGGCTTTGGAGCAGCCATATCTGCCTATATTATTTGTTCCTTACTACAAGGAGGGCCCTTGTTTGGAAGTAGATTTAATATCTAAAAAATGTCATTTTTTCCCCTGAGTCTAAAGTAAACATACTCTAGAAAGGCAAGAAAATAAAAGTATAAATTACAGTTTCCTTAGAGTTACTTTATGTTAAATAAACCCAAGTGAAAATATGTGGCAATGTTAACTTGACAGTGAAATGCAGGTACTGGATTTAAAAGGACTCTCATTTATGAGGTGCTGCAAACAGGGGTTGTGAGGAAATGAGATTTCAGCAGTTTTCTTCTGGGTGCCTGTCTAGTTCTTTGCTCTTCTTCCCCTTCTGGTAACTTCCAGATCAGAGATCTTGCTATGTTTCATGCAGTATTGTTAACATAAGGTTTCCTTGGGCGAGTACTTCAGCATTTGCTGACCTGTGGAATTGTCCCCTCTGCTGCCAGGTGTTGCTGGACATCATATCTGTTACTGTCTCATGTGTCTGGGCCACAAGTTCTTGTGGGCCATTGGTGATTCTCCTCCAGGGAGTCTGCTCTAGAGAATCGGGACTTTTTGTGGGAAGCTGTGGGCCAATCCTAAGAAAGACCTTCTGTTTGGAGGATGGGTTGCATGGGATGACCCTGGGGAGCTCCTGTACCTTAGGGTCAGACCACAGTGTCTATTCCCCACATGTATCTGAGTAATCCAGAAATTTCCATGTGCAGAATTTCTCTCTAAACCAAAGAGCTCCTTAGACTGTCCTAACCACATAAAGTTACCCAGTCTCTTCTTCCACAAGTTTTGAGATTACTTAGCTCCCAGCTCTGTAGTAACCAAGCTGACAGTCTTGGAAAAGCTTTGGGTACCCAACAGAGCCAGCTTCGTCCCTGACACTTTTGTATCTTTTAGTTGGATTATTTTTTTAAAAAATCAGTGTCCTCACTAAATGAACTGCAGCTAAGACTTTTAGGGAACAACAGTTTGTGAATCTAAAGCAAGTGACAGGCTATGCATCAGATTTCTTTATCCATCAGCTATTTAGGTTAGCTTGTATGGTATGGAAAAGTAATAGCAGACATATTTAAAGTAGCAGGTAGGATTCAAATTTTACAACCACTTTTGGTGTATTTTTTCTGCTCAGTATTCATTACACATCTGGAATATATTTGGCATTTAAATGTGGTACAAAGGAATGTGGGCTCAGAAATTTCATGTCCAGTGAAACTTAATTCGGACTCATTTCTACATATATGGACAAGACTCTTTTTTTTTATGAAAGGGAATGTTTTTAAGTAAGGTGTTTGCTAAGGATTCCTCTCAAGGCATTGCATGAAACTTTGTTTGCCAGACTACGTCGCAGTGTGAAAAAGACGGTGAGGATGTGCGTACCTGCATCCTCAAGAATCCCAGGAAGTCAGTGGAGGGTGTGAGGTCAGGCATGGCTTCCCTTGTACCTGCTGCTGTGATTTCTACCAGCCCCTGTCCTCAGTCATCATGGTGTGGTGCCCTGCTGCCAGGTCTCTTGACAGTGTGTTCAGAGCTTCCTGTGTGATACTGAAGAACACATTGCTTTGTACTGCTCATTCTAATCATGGCGTGTGTATCTTTCCTCCTTCTTCTTTCTTCCTCTCCCTCCCTCCTTCCTTCTTTACTATCACTCCCTCCTTCTCTCTTTCTTTAAAGACCTTAGGGCAGTTGGGCTAAAGAAAGGGATGTTCTTCAACCCTGACCCTTACCTTAAGATGTCCATCCAGCCAGGGAAGAAGAGCAGCTTCCCCACCTGCGCCCACCATGGCCAGGAGAGAAGGTCTACCATCATCAGCAACACCACAAACCCGATCTGGCACCGAGAGGTAAGACAGGCCCAGGAGTCTCCTCTCCACAGGACCTCGGCCGCCTTCCCCTTTCCTCTGAGCTCTGCACCCGTGCTGTTTGCTGGTGTGGGAAGAAGGCTGAGTGCCCCAGGCATGTTGGGGAAAGTGTGGCAAGAAGGAGCTGTCTCCATGTCTGTGGGAGGCAGCAGAGGCATTTACCCATGAGCACAGCTTAAGCATCTGCCAAAGACTCAGCCATCAAAATAAATACCTTAAAAATAAAAATGAAAAAATTCACAATGAACTCAATATCAAAAGCTTAAGTCTATCAAATATCTGAGTCTTACATGGTCAGTAAAAGTGCTGTGCAGAGCCATCACCAAGCCTGGGGCCAAAGGCAAACTCAGTGGTATGATCCTGTGTTGACTTAAAATTTGATATTTTGTTCTATCATGAGTTAAAGGAATTTCTCTCTCTCTGGGTTTCGGCAATCCCTTTATGGTTCCTAGATGTTCCCTCGTGGAGCCATCGAGGAGTTGCCATCATGGGAAGACAGATTGTGTTCACGGTGGTTCACACTTAATGCTTCATATCAGTGAAATCAGGCAAAAAGTTTTCTCATGGGAACTACGGAAAGTCAAAAGATTAGCAAAGAGACATCACGTCATTCTCACCTTGTGAACAAAGCTTGGCATTAGGACGTTCCTGGGTTTTGCACAATGAGAGCATACCTGAAATCTTCAAGGACAAAGGTACACTCTGTGCTGTAGAAATATTCACTTGGAGGGAGAGAGTTCAGGGGATCGAAGAGCAGCTGAAGAAAACATGCGGTTATTTGGTCCCTGTTAGCACATGCAGTCTCTCTCTCTGCCCAGCCCCTCTGGTTAGCCATATGAAAGAAGGCTGCCTGTGTTCTGCTGGTTTTAAAAACTACTTATAACCTCCTAATAACGATAATAATTCCTGAAGATATGCCAGTTAATCTTTTTTTTTTTTTTTTTTTTTGCGGTACTGGGGATCGAACTCAGGACCCTGCGCTTGCTAGGCAAGCGCTTATTCCACTGAGCTATATCCCCAGCCCAATGCCAGTTAATCTAATGAATTTCAAAGCCATGAACTTTATCTCCGTGTGAGCTTTAGAAGGGGTGCAGTGGATAAGGTAATGAAACAAGCTATAACTTTGTATTTGCATTTTATATTTATAGAACTCTTGACCACGTTACCTGTCAGGGAGGCAAAAGGGCTGAGATTGCAGCTCTCCCCTTTGGTGGTTAAGAAACTATAGCTTAAAGTGTCGCTGTGACTGGCTAACTCAGAGGCAGAGGGGCAAAAACTCAGCTTTCTTGTTTGAAGCAAGCGCTTTTTATTACAGGCATCAGGCTGCCAAGTTGTCTGGCCCATGGAGAACTTCAATTACTATGACAAGATACACTTAGTGGCGCCTGCCTGTCAGGCTGGCTGGCACGCTTCTGCCGAGATAGCTGCGGGGAGTCTTCCAGGGACACAGCGAAACGATTCGGCTTAGGTTCCTGGCTCTGTCCTTCACTCATCTCGCTTGAAAGTCCTATCTCAGTAACTATAAAACGAATCAAACTTCTCTCGTATTTATTTTTTCCTTGTTAACATCCAGTCATTTTTTTTCCTATGCAAAGAGCAAAGAGTGGAGCCGATTTTAATCTCATACTTTCTTTTTGTCCCAGGAGAAATGACCTCATGTGTCTTTAAACTTCAGGGATAACTCCACTTAAACATTGTTTCATTTCAGTATTTATTAAGGAAATCACAACACGCTGTAGATGTTCCTACTTCCTAAGTAGAGGAACACTTAACAGTGTTTTGCGACTTTAAAATCCCAGGAGATTAGGAATATAAGTAGTGACTCATCACATATGCTAGTTAATCCTCAACCATCCTATAACAAGATGTCAGATATCAAAAATTAAGACACAGCTCACATAGTGAGTGCTGAACTTGTGTCGGGTGTGACTGGGTACCTGGCAGCATCTCCTGACGAGGGTAGGCCAAGCAGGGCTGTGTGGCTGAGTGAAAGGGCTACTTTGGCTGCACAGATGTGTAGCAGTTGCTTTTTGGTCACTGTGAACGTTAATGTTCTGTCTGAGAACGGGCTTGGTGATGGTTACAGATATTTCTAATAATGCATACTCTGTGTCATGAGAATTTAAGGGACATCGTTTCCTGTAACATAACATGATGTGCTATCATACTTGGTTTTCTTCTGAGCCAACATATGCCCTGTTTTTGTTTTCAGAAATACTCCTTTTTTGCACTCCTAACTGATGTCCTAGAAATTGAAATTAAAGACAAATTTGCCAAGAGCCGTCCCATCATCAAGCGCTTCCTGGGGAAACTAACTATCCCGGTCCAGAGGCTGCTGGAGCGCCAGGCCATTGGGTAACTACCCGCCTCTTCTGGGCCTCGTTGTGCAGAGACCATCGACGTGGTGCTTGGTAGTCCTGGGCTTGTTCTGCTGACAAGAAGTGGTAACAAGATTCTTGAAAAATAAAAGTGCCCTTATGGGCCTTAAACTGGCCTGGACCACCAGTTTTAATTACATACCTTGGTCTGATTATATACTTTTTTCTTGGTATTTTTATCTTTTCTAAGATATATTAGCCTTTCAGCTTCATCTCATAGTGCTAAATTGTTTTGCTGAGTATATTGAAGTCTTGATGTAAAATTCTGCCCCTATAGCAGAATTTTAATGCGGATATTTACCTTATCCTAATTAATTCCACCCAGAGAACCTGCTGTTCTTGAAAAACAGAAACGGCCTGATTTAGGAGGATAAGGCCCAGATAAGGAGGTACTGTAGTTAGCTCCTAGATGTCTGTATTCATTCAGGCATGTACAGAATCTTAGCTACTGTTTTCTTTCTGTGAGTTCTTTGTAAGTTGTGGTACGGCCATTAAGAGATCCTAACATACCTCCGACCCTTACTGTGTTGTGTATATTTTTATACAGTGAGACCCAGCAAGCTCAGTACCACAGCACTCTGGGGTGGCAGTGAGGTGCAGCTTGTACACTTTTCTCACCCAGAGAAGTCCAGTCCTGGATTCCATGTGTGCTGGAAGGA
This sequence comes from Dinomys branickii, assembly GCA_004027595.1. NCBI lineage: Eukaryota > Metazoa > Chordata > Mammalia > Rodentia > Dinomyidae > Dinomys > Dinomys branickii. The sequence goes on along the minus strand of PVLD010000148.1, from coordinate 202,553 downwards.
AGCCGAATGTGTATTCATATGTCAGGATCATGAGACATTTCTCTATAGGTTAAAGCATTGCAGTAGTGCTACAGGTTTTCATATTAGTTGCTAACATAGAATTGTATTTCTGATCAATTACTGTCTTCCATCAAATACTTGATACATCTCAAAGAATGCTGTACTTTGATTAGTGATGCACTTGGAAGACTGAAACTCTCTGAAATCATTGAAGTTTTATAGGGATGGCTTTCTAGGATGAGCTAGAACTCCTTCCCTATAGCCTATTTTGAGAGATTTTGTTTAAATGTGACATTTCACAGAGGTGGGCTGCATCCCTTCAGAGAGACACATCACATTCTGTGCTTTATCAGTTTTTCTGATTAGAAATTGATTGCAAGACAATGTCAACTAGTGGAGTCTTTTGGTGCTTTTTTTCATAATAATGTCATAACAATATATGATATATTCTTCATAATGATATCTCACAGCAGAGGGTAGGGTGAGTCAGGGTGGTATGGATAGGACAAGCTTCACTGGTAGGTATTCAGTGAATGAGGAAACCCTTAATTTGGAATCAACGGAGATCAGGGAGGCTTCCTGTACTGATAGGTAAAATGATTGTACTGAGCCTTTTGTCAGTTAAGATTCTTTTTTCCAGGTAAAGAGTCTGTATTTGTTACTTTCCTGTCATTGGATCAAAATACCCAACACCTGCAACTAAAGGAGTTTATTTGACTCATTTTCCCATGGGTTCAATCCATGATCAGCTGGCTTCAAGGCAGCAATGGCATGGTAGAAGAGCCCAGAAGAAGACAGCTGCTCATCTTGTGGCAGCCAGAGAGAGAAGGGAGAAGCCAGGGACAAGAATATACTCTCTTAAGTCACAGCCCAGTGACCTAGCTTCAGCCATCCCTACCTCAAAATAGCACATTCCACTGTGCACTCCTCCATGGAAGAGGCATTGATCAGCAGAGTGCCTGCCCCATGACCCTATCATGTCTTAAGTGCATAGCACTTTACAGGGACATTTTAAATCTAAACCATAATATTCTGCCCCAGCCCCCAAAAGGCTTATGTACATCTCACTATGTAAAATGCATTTAGTCCATTTCTAAGAGATGACAACATTGTTCCAGTATTGCTCAAAAGTCCTAGTCCAAACTGTTAGCTGTGAGCCCCTGTAAAAATCAAGAGGAAAGATAAATATTTCCAACATACAATAATGACACAGGGTAAACACTCATGTTCCAAGAGGGAGAGATGGGGGATAGAAAGAATGGGACCAGAGAAAGAGTAAAACCCAGTAGTGCAAGCATTAAATCCTGTAGCTGCACATCCAGCTCCTAGAACAGGTTGTGGTAAGAGGTGAGCTCCTAAGGGTTTGGGTGGTCCTGCCCCCATGGCATTGTCTTTCAGCCCTCATGGCCTCTTTCCTAGGCTGGTTGTGTTCACTGCCTGTGACTTCAGTCAGAAGATGATCCATGTTCTTAGCATCTCCAAAGGCCTGGGGTCTCCACTGCATCTTTGGCTTCCGTCCCACAGCTTCATACACACTTTCCTCTGTACACTGCCTGGCCTCCAAGGCCTTCCTTGAAACCTGGATAGGAGCCTCTCTAGCCCCATAACTCTTACATTCTGTATACCTGAACAGCCAGCACTATGTGGATGATGTCAAGGTCTGCTGTGGACTCAGTCAGTATCCAGGCCCCCTTGGATCATGACTGTAGTAGCCTCTGAATGCTTGGATAGCTGAGGTCAGGAAGAACTCCCCTAGGTAGCCCTGAATCTGCTGGGCTAGGGTCTCTTCTCAAAGCAAAATGTTTCAGAGTTGTCTACCTTTGATGTTCTGAATCCCCTAGATATGTGAGCCAAATTAAACCTGTCCTCCTTTACATTGTGGGTGTCTCATATTTTGTCACAGTGACAAGAGATCTGATGGATAGAGGTCCTTCATATATTCCATCAAAAAAGCATACATTGGGAAAAGAAAAACTTATATAAATACTTCAATACTAAATTTATTGAGCCATCATGAGATACAAATTGCCTTTGGCCTCTACAATTACAAGAGTTGTTCAAAGTGGTGGCCCTTAGCATCCAGGCACTTACTACTACAGTGAGCTACTGAAGTGGGTATACAGTTTTCTGTGGACTCTGATATATATCTTACTAAATATACTACTAAAGCTCTAGCACTGTGCTGGGTGTTGAGAGGAGATAGTGACCAAACCACTGGATGTATATGGTAGCCCTTTCCTTACAATTCTTAGGAAATAATGCCTTGCTAAAAAATCCATTGCTTATATAAATCGTCATCATTAACCCCACACTTTATTGTGATTGCCCAAGGAAGAGGGGGGAGAATCAATCTGTTTTGACCCAGAAAATAATGAGTTTATTATTAAAGGACTGAGTATCCAAAGAGATGGGTGAGGAACAATGCAAGCTGGGTGCAGACCTGTTTAATTTGCTGCAGGGCAGAGCCCCCCTGTGTGTCAGGCTCATGTGCTGGGAGTGCAGTGAGGCACGAAGAGGCTGCCCCTGCTGTGGTGCAGGTCACAGCCACCCATGGTGTCCACACGTGCTGATGCAGATGATTCAGCAGGCCTGTGAGGGGGGTTACACACACCCATGTCCCTGTACAGAGGGCCCTCTACAGCACCAGTTGAAGTAGAACTGTCAATAGCAACCACCTTAAGGTGACTCAGTCCATGTGTCACCAGGCTGTGTGCTCTGCAGGCAGAGCTGGGCTCTGTGTCAGCTGAGTCTGTGTCCAGTCCCAGGTCCGTCCCTGCGTAGCTGTCTGGCCTTAGTTCCCTCCTCGAGGACACTCAAGCTGCCAGGGGGACTAGAGGAGGTGGTGATGCAGGGCCTTCAGCGTGTGTGTGCCACACCCTAAGCATCGCCCAGGAAAAGTCATCACCACACCCTCTCTGGGAAAGAAAGAGAACTGAGGCATTCTTGCTGTAGCATTGGAAGAGTTGGTAAGAGCCAAGCTGGATTTGGGCTTAGTAGCAGACTGCAGTGTTAGCACGTTGCTGAGGAGGTGGAGAACCAAAAAGCAAGTTCTGTGGGAGACTGCTAATAGCTGACTGCTGGTGGTTGGGCAGAGGTGCGCTGCTGTCCTAGAGAAGCCAGCAGAGGGCAGTGTGAGAGCAGAGACTGCTCTCAGTATGAGCTGATACTGTGCCTTTGATCATTTCTCTTAAGAGAAATCTGAAAAAAAAAAGAGAGAGAGAAATCCGTTTGATTCAGAATGAGAATTGTTTGCATGCAAGCAAATGAAGCAGGTGCATTTGACTTTGATAAATAGACAGTTCTGTCCTTGAGGAGGCTGCCAGCCCAAGCCTGGCACCAGGACCGGACAGAGAAGGGGAGATCTAGTTGTGGTCCCCTCCAGCACCAGGTGTGGGACACAGGCCCCCAAATTGTGGTTCCTCTGGCTTCTCCAGCCTGCCCGTCAGCATCACTCCCAAGTGGTGGGAGGCAGGCTCCCCAGCGGGGGCAAGATGTACCCTCTGTGAGGGGAGGGCAGAGAGGCTAGTCCTCCCACACCCAGCCAGGGCTGCTGGCTGCCTGCAGCTGGTGCCTGTGTTTCCCTGCTGATCGTTTCCCATGCAGCAAGCTTTCCTGTCCTCCCTGGCTTTCCAGGTGTCCACTTGGGTGAGGGAGTGCTTACTGATGGACTCTGTGTGCCTTGAGCCTGTATTTTCTGTACTCCTAAGTCTGCAAACCTCACAGGAACTGGGAGGCTTTGGGGTGGCTGTGGGAAGAAGCCACAAGTGGAGACTGTGTGAGGAGGGTGACCGACTCCTGTCTCCTCCGGCAGAGATCAGATGCTGAGCTACAACCTGGGCAGGAGGCTCCCGGCTGACCACGTGAGCGGGTACCTACAGTTTAAGGTGGAAGTCACGTCCACTGTGCATGAGGGTGAGTGCCTCCTTGGTGGTACGTGTAGGAACAGAGTTGAATGTGTGTCCTATCCTAGGGATAAAACAGTTTTCCAGTGATTATCTGTCACAGCTTTTGAGACAGGTAGGTGAGCCTTTTTATGAAAAGCTGTCTCCTGGGGCTATGCTTGCATTTTGAAACTAGCTGCGGAATTTCCACGGATAGCTGACATTTATACCTCCTATGCCAGCCTGAATGATGCTATGCCTGCTAGTGGGGCTTAGCTTACCACCAGCAGGAGGCTTCCCTGAAAGGCTACACTCTGGACTGAAGGCTGCCTAGCAGTTGGTCATTAGAAGTTCACTTGACATTTCTTTCTTTTATTTTAATTGGTTTTTTTTTTTTTTTTTTTTGAGATAGGGTCTTGCTGTGTAGTTCAGGCTGCCCTTGAGTTTCCTGTGTAGCCTGGGCTGGCCTGGAACTCACAGGGATCCTCTTGCCTCAGCCTCCTGAGTGCTGGAACTACAGATGTGCGCCATCACACCTGGCTAGTGTAATTTTCTGTTTGTGCACACCTGTGGTACGTAATGACGCACACCTGATGAGGAGTTGGTCCGTATTCATAATACAGCTTAAGTCTGTTATGGCCTCTCCTCTTTCCTCTGCTGCCTCCCCTCCCTTTCTTGGTCCCTTTCCATTTGCAGAAGGCCTCCCCCTGTCTCCTCTCATCTATCTTTCATTTGGCTCCTTCATTTAATTATACTTTGGGTTTCTTACAGAAGAGAAACCGTGCAGTTTTACGCTTGTCTCTCTGATTTATGTCCCTTAATGCTGTGGTCTCAAAGAGAGCGAGGGTGTACTGCACTGTGGCAGAGGCGGGTCACTTTGAGTCACCTGCGGGCAGATGGACCTCTTGCCGTTTCTGGTCCATTTTTACCCACCGTGCTTTCTCCTCCAGATGCGTCTCCAGAAGCCGTAGGCACGATCCTGGGAGTCGGTACTGTGAACGGGGACCTGGGAAGCCCCTCCGATGATGAGGACATGCCTGGGAGCCACCAGGACAGCCCAGGCTGTGCTAACGGGGCAGTGTCTGAGGACAGCACTGCAGAAGGGACACCCAAGCACTCCTTCAGGACTAGCTCTACCCTGGAGATGGACGCAGAGGAGCTGAGCTCCACTTCTTCCAGGACCTCCCCGCCCAGGGGCCGCCAGGACTCGCTCAACGACTACTTAGATGCTCTGGAGCACAACGGCCCTGCCCGGCCGGGGGTTTCAGCCTCGGCTGAGCGGCCCATGGGCGCCTCTCCAAAACTCAGGAGCAGCTTTCCCACTGACACTAGGCTCAGCGCCATGCTGCATATCGACTCGGATGAGGAAGACCACGAGCTCCAGCAGGACCTCGGCTACCCGTCCTCCTTGGAGGAGGAGGGAGGGCTGATCATGTTCGGCAGGGTGTCCAGGGCAGAAGAGGGCAGCCTTACCTCTCAGACCAAGCCGGAGGACACCAACCCAGTGGACCTAGAGGAGCACTCGGTGCACGAGGTTGTGTCCTATGAGGACAAGCCGGAGGATCTTCCTGAGCTGGCCGATGGCCCCTCAGGCCCAGCCCCAGCAGAGAGTGAAGCTGTGAGCCCAGAGTCACAGCCTGGGGTGGAGCAGGGCAGCACTGAGCTGTGCGGCTCCCAGGAGGCCGAGCAGCCCACAGGCGGGGCAGACACGGGCACCCCTGACACTTCCGGGGGCAGCCGGAGGGCCGTCAGTGAGACCGAGTCCCTGGACCAGGGCTCTGAGCCCTCGCAGGTATCCTCAGAGACCGAGCCCAGTGACCCGGCCAGGACAGAGAGTGTGAGTGAGGCCAGCACCAGGCCCGAGGGAGAGAGCGACCTGGAGGGTGCGGACAGCTCCTGCAACGAGAGCGTGGCCACGCAGCTGTCCTCGGTGGACACGCGCTGCTCCTCGCTGGAGAGCGCGCGCTTCCCGGAGACCCCGGCCTTCTCCTCGCAGGAGGATGAGGATGGGGCCTGTGCTGCCACTGAGCCCCCCAGCCTTGGCCCAGGCCCGGAGGCTGCATGCACCCCCGGAACGCTGCCAGCGGTGCAGGTCCCCGGCACGCAGGAGGACATGGGCCCTGAGCCGGAGGAGCTGGGCGAGGTCTGGCAGCGCAGGGTGGGCCTGGAGGGGGCTGCGGCCTCGGAGAGCCAGGCACAAGGAGAGGAGGAGGCCGGGGAGGATGTGGGCGAGGACCCTGGAGCCTGTGAAGGGGCCACTGCGAGCGAGGAGGGCGCCACGGGAGGTAGGCTGCGCCCTGGACAGGAGGGGAGCTGCCCTCTGGCGGGAAGGTGCTGTGAGGCTGGAGGAGCGGGCATGGCAGGGAGGGGAGGGAGAGCAGGTGGATGTGGATGCTGAAGCCTTCTCCTGCTAACTCAGAGGTGGGGCCACACAGCCTGCAGGGGGTGCCTGATGTGCTCTCAGCTCAAAGCCAGCGCTTTTCCAAAGAGGCCTTCTCTGCATGGATAAGAGGCCGGGTACACCACAGCCTGCAGACCCACATAATGATCTGGGTGTCCAGGCGGGAAACCATGCAGGGCAGCAGTGGGACCCTCAGTGGGGCCCACAGAAGTTATCAGGGACACTGAGTCACCCCCTGTGAAATTCCAGAACAGGTCAGAGTGCACTTGCTCACCTCACTGTCTTCTCCGAGGTGAGAAGGGTCAGCTCAGGTGGGTGCTGCATTGTGAGCTGTGCGGGGGGACGCGGGGAGTTACTTGCCCAGCATCTAAAGGTGTAGATACGCAGAGTGTGTTGGATTGGACGTCAGCAGATGTGCTTTCCAGCACAAGTCTTTCAGGATGCTCTGTGAGCTCGGCATTCATGTGCTTCAGACAGAAGTAGCAAGGATTTTCTCACCCTGTAACTTGTGTTTCCATCCTCAGTTCCCCCTTTTCCTCTTCCTCCCGTCTCACTCTTGGGGCCCTCGTTACCTTGTGGCTGCGCTGTGGCCCTGGGAGGGAGAAGCGGGTAGGCGGGCGCTGCATGCAGGATGCAGGCCGTTCTCCACGAGGCCCCTCTGGAACCCACGGCTCTGCCTGTCCTCTCCTTGTGCTCCCGGGCCTCCGATGGGAACTGAGACCCAAGGCCACAGAGGGCCTGGCCTCCTAGGTGCTTGGTGCTCTTGTTGTAAGACTGTGCTGTCGCTGAGCGACCCACGGTTAACTTCACCTTTAATCCTAGGTTCTTCAGCCAACGGCCACCAGCCCTTGCGGTCACTGCCTTCAGTGCGCCAGGATGTCAGCCGGTACCAGAGGGTGGACGAGGCTCTCCCACCAAGTGAGCAGCTGTTAATGAAGGGCCGCCTGAGTCCCAGGGTGCGGGGCGCCGGGTGGGCCATCCCTGGGTCCTGGGGTAGAGGAGGACTTTGGGCATCTGGAGGATGCGAGGCTCCTGACTCCTCACGGGTGCTGTCCTGCCCAGTGAAGGTCAGTGGGCAGCGTGAGCCCTGGTTGGCCATCCCAGATGGACATCTAGGAAGCGCAGGCAAGAGGGTGTGTGAGAGGATGATTAAAAGTCAGCCTTTGGGGCAAGTGGATGGCAGAGGCCTAGGAGATGCGCTGTGTAACACCACTTGGGGCTCACTTGCCTCGTGTTCAGCCGTGAAGTGGGAGAAGAGTCATGGATCTCAGGAGTCAGCCTACTGCGGGGGTGGGTGTTTGACCCTCGTCTGGGGTTCTGAAAGAAGTGTCCCTTCTTCCCGAACACGCTTAGCCCATGAAAGAGAGAAAACAATCACACAGTCAGGATTCGCAGGCGTAGGCAGCACTCATGCCACACAGGACCTGACACCGGTTCTCCCTGTTTAAATCCCGGAAGCGCACAGAGGAGCGAGGCCTTAGTGGAGCAGTGCAGGCGATGAGCAGCGTGGGTCAGGAGATGGCGCTGTAGGGAGGCGTTAGAAGGCCGACCCTGTGTTCTGTTGCTCGTTTACTGCCTTCCTCTCTGCTCCTCCTTTTTGAACGGACACTGGGGCTGGGCCTGTGGCCCTGTGTGTGTGAGGCGTGAGGTGTGTGGTCTCTGAGTTACTGGGTGGATTCTCCCTATGCTGCCCTGTGCATGGACCCCTCCTTCGTTACTCACTGGGTAACAGGGCTGTTACTCATAGGTCACATGTTTTAAGCAGTGTTTTTTTAAAAAAAATACATAATAAGAGATGGATTAGCCATGTGTCATATGGAGCTGGTGGAAGAGAAGGTGAGATGTGTCCTCATTCGTGGTTTAGCTTTCCTAGCTTGGGGCTGGGAACAGAGCTCAGCCTCAGTCGCAACTGCTCAGCTGTGGTGTTATTTGCCACTTGATTCTCAAAATCCTCCTCATGCCACAAACCTACGCAGTGACCCTATGGGCCAAGGACCTGTATCACTGTTGAAGTGTCCTGACAATTCACAGTTCTTGGAAATCGCTTTCCATAGTGTAGTGGTGATCAGGTTCACCTCACATAAGGATGGGCCACCTCTTCTGTCTGAGGTCACCAGCGGTGCAGCCAGCTAGAGGCAGGGCAGGGCTGAGGCCCACTGGAACGTGGTCCTGTGATGACTGTGGCCTCAGTAGCATGAGAATAAGCAGGAAGAGAGTGGGCAGCCCGGCGCTCCAGAAAACCAGACGATCCATGTATATACACATTGGAGTAAAACAGATTGTTGTGTAAGTGTTTTCTCCCCAAGGGGTAGCTTTCCTGGGACTAGGAATTGATCAAGAGGCACAGTCTGGATTAGTGGACTCCACTGTCTGCCAAGTTGCTATGAGCTATGCAGCGGGCACAGGTGGGCTGTTCTGGGAGGACAAAGGGACACGTTTATCGTTGTTTGCGGTTGGGCACTTTCATGATTAAAGTGTCCTCCAAATGAAGGCCTGAAAGTAGACCATGACTCTGGAAAGTCAATTAATCTTAGAGTTTCTGTGCTATTTAGAGCTTGGGGCACTTACTCTCTAGAGCTTAAAATTGTGTTGTGAGGAAAACTGATATTTTTAATCTAAAAAGTTATTATCTTGAAAGTTGAATGATGGGGAACAAGACATGCAGCAACTGGAGCATTTTAAACATTTTCTTCAAATAAAATACAGCACAAGAAGCATTTTCGGTCTCATGATCTTGTCCCCTCCTGCCTCTGGGGGACGTTCAACATGCAGACCATCCGTAGGAGCAACCTGGATGCCCCTGAGGCCCCTGGCCATCCCCCACCGCCACTCGTCCTGGGAAGGGACTCACTGTCCCGACTCCCCAAACCACACGTTTTTGTACTTTATACAAATGGAATCATACTTCCTAGACTGTTAAATCAACAACAAAAATCTTTTAAACGCTACCATCCACTGTCTGTCACAAAGCTGCTATTTTTCCTTGACAGTACTTTTAGTTCAGTATGACTTTGCCATCTTGCCATTTGGGAGATGATGTCACCGTTGTTATAAATTTTACAGTGGACTTGTACTTTCACTTCACAACATTCAGGACTGGGTTTTACTAAGTCCATGATAAGCCAGGCAAGCCCCACACATGGTCCTCTCTCCCCGTGGACACCGACTGTCCATGCTGGTCTCCCATGACATGTGGTCCTGTGGCTATTAGCACTCTTCCCAACCTCAGCCCTCACTGAGACGTGGTCATCTCTCACCTGATCACCAGCTGGGTGAGCCACAAGTTCTAGCTTGAAATGAGTTAGAGGGTGGGGTTGGGAGCTGAACAGAGAGAGCACAAGGACGGCCCTGCCCCACCCACCTGTCAGTTCTAAAACTGAACACTTCTAAGACCTAGCCTTCCCTTCCCACTTCTGTATGCTGCCCAGGAGACTGGGGCTGTGACAGTGGCCTTGGAGTAGGTTTATGAACCTTCAAACTCCCTATTATGCAGCTGTTTAAAGGGTTGTATTTATATTAAAGTTTCAGGGTGTCTGTGTCAGCCAGCTTTCCGTTCCTGTAACATCTACCTGAGATAATCAGCTGGCTCACCATTTGGGGGTTCAGTCCATGGTCTAGTGGACACATTACTTTCTGCAAAGCCTCTGATGAGGTGGCAGCACATGATGGTAGGGCAGGTGCATATGCTAAGCTGCTGTCTTTATGGCCTACATGTGAAAACAAGAGGCAGAAAGAGGGAGGGGCTGGTCCCCATGAACACAGCCCCAGTGACCCAACCCCCCTTAGTTCTCATATCTTCAAGTTTCCCCCACCAGACAACATCACCACACTGAGAACTAGCTTTTCCTTCTTGAGCCTCTGGGGGACATCCCACATGCAAACCATAGCAGCTTGTAAGAGTCTTCTTTCTCTTAGGACTCATTTTGGGGTACTCTGACTGAAGTTTGGGTTCTTGTGAACCCACACTTCTTCCTCTGAGAAATCTAGCCTTTGCTGCAAGCATTTCTTCAGCAAATTAGCTGCCATTTTAAGTTCATATTAATCTATGTCAGCATTTCTCAAATTTTAGCATGGCTTAGAACCTCCTGAAAGAGTTGCTAAATATGGAGAAAATTGAGTTCTGAATCCAGCGCCTGAACTGAAGGCCTGGAGTTGTAAGAATCCACATTTTACTGATACTTGAACTGCTTCTGGCCTGTGTCATCCAGGGCCATCATGCCTTGTGAATGCACTGTTTATGAAGTTCTTTATGAAATGAGGTACCATGTACACCCACAGTGTACACCCCAGCTGACAGTGGAGTTTGCCATGGCCAAAGTGGATCAGTGGTGGCGGGGTCCCACCTCTATGGCCCCAGAGCTCCTGGGCCTGGAAGGCTTAACTTTAAATTAGAATCAAGCTTGAAAATTGTAGATGGTACATAAGATACAGAAGCTGATACTGAGATGTTGCTAGGTCTTAATGTAATTAATAAAAAAGGACACTATTTTATAGATAGATAGGATTTTAGAGCCAGCAAAGATCTCAGAAAATATCAAGTTTTGTCCTCTAGTTTTCCAAAGCTATGTGACAAGCTATGACCAGAAGCAAGACCTTGTATTTCACAGGCTAGTGCGCCACACCACACACACACACACACACCATTCACCACTCTTACTCTCCATGCATCCCGATCACACGTCTCACTGGACACTCTAGCAGGAGGAGGAAGCACTGACCTCCCAGACTTCTAGCTCTGCCTATCTGACTTCAGCATCATTCATCTGAAAAATCTTCCATGCTGTGAAATGAGTTCCCAGATGCTTTCTTATGCCACGAAGAAGCCAGGCCTAACGGAAAGACATACAAGATGTGTGAGCAGATGCACCCTTTAATGTGACTCTGCTGGATGTGGCCGAAGCCCAGCCTTCCCTTGGGTCCCCTTCCTGCCTGTGCCTGCACAGTCGGGCTTGACGGCTTGGGTAGAAGTGACGTGCACCTTGTCAGTAGGCCAACTGGGTGATGGTCTCTCCTGGTCCAAGGCCAAATGTCCACTGGGAGCCAGTATTTTAGAGTTGCTCTTTTCAGGGGTTTCAGAAATGACATCAAGGTGAGGACACGGCATTTGCCAGGGAGAGGGATAATGTACACTGAAACTCCTCTGTTCTTAGAAGGCAAGTTTCTATCTATCTTCTCATTCTCCCTACCGAACATAGAAATGTCTTTATTGACTTGTGACTTACGGTTATTTGTGGGCTTTGTGGAGGGTGAATACAGGAACCATTATATTTATAGCATTATGTCACTTTAAATCCTTGTTCGTCTATTATATGCTCTGGCCGGGCACCATGGTGAAAATGTTTGAGGCTCCTCCCAGTGCCCCATTTTGCCTCCATCCAGCCGTCCAAAGGGCCACATGCTCATCTCATTAAGCAAATCCCATTCAGTTAGTTCCAAGAAAAAGTTATAGCTTTGTAGATTTTTTAAACTTTCTTTTGTCAAGAAATGGAAAGTATGCAACTGTGTGTTTTCTTTTCTGCCTTCACTGCCAAGAAATTGAGAGCCACACACTAGTAGTAAGTTTTCCTTGGAAGGTTGGCAGCATTTCTTTCTGCTTCCTGTAGTTGATCTCTGCTCTTTGTCTTTTTATTTTTAATTTCTAATTGACCTGCTCTGCATTTTTAAAATTGAGAGCTACTATAAACATTCTTGCAGGGAAGCATGGCCATTTGTTCTCCTGTGCATTTGGTTTGACACAGCGTCTGTGCTTGAGTTATCCTGGCTGTCATGAGACAGCAACAAGATGGGAGCAATTAGTTCTGAAGGCTCTGAGATGGGGAGTGTGGACAGAGCAAGCAATGGGGTAGACTAAAGGCTTTGGACCTTGGGCTCTGAGGATGTTTTCCTGTATTTAGCATTTATCCCTGTGCCCCATGATAAGCATGATGTCTTTTGAAAATGTCCCATTGGTGGGATTGTAGCTGCGCCCAAAAGGTTTGCCGTCTGCCATCAATCACAATGTGCTGAGATGCACAGAAGATCAACTTCCACTCCCAGCGGAGGCGACATGCAGGTCTTTCCCATGGCATCCATACTGCAGGTGTTCCATTACATCCCCTTCTCCTGGGTCCAGGATTTGACCGTGGATCTGCACAGAAGCCAGGGGACAGGGTGGCAAGGAGAGGCTGGAGAGAGCAAACTGCTCAGGAGAAGCCTGGCTGATTTAGAATAACAACACACAGAAATGTAAATCTGTAAATTGCTTTTCTGGGTAAAGAATACATCTTTGCTGTTCTTGTGTTTCCTGTGTCAATTATTCGTGCCAGCTGTGGTAGGTGCCCACGAGTTTGCCTTTTGAGAAGAAGAGCTTGTGTTTTGTGGGTTTAAGTAGGGGAGCAACCTTCTGCACAGTCTCAGGAGAGAGGTATCTGCTGTCTTTGGGCTGAACATGCATATATATGTATATATATATATATATATATATTTACAGATATGCACTTAATGAGATTGAGTCACATTCAATTAAATCATTTTTAAAATTTTTGTTTTGTTTTGAGACAGGGTCTTGCTATGTAGTTTAGGTTGGCCTTGAATTCACTATGTAGCCCAGGCAGGTGTTGAACTCCTGCTGATCCTCCTGCCTCAGCCTCCCGAGTGCTGGGATATAGGGTGTGCCACTACACGTGGCAAAAATATTTTAGTCTTGTATCTGTGTGAGATTAGAGGGAAGAAATTGTCCTTGGTCTGGAAATGTCTGCATCTGGGGAAAGTGCAGATTGAATCATGTAGGTGAGGGTGCTGGTTGGTCACTAGGTTAGCATTAGTTACGCACTTTTCCTCTGAAAACTAAGTGTACTACAATTATGAATAAATACTGTATACACATGGAAGTTTGCAGCTGTGAGTGTTTTGCCTAAACTAGAATAAACAGAGAAGAATCAGGTTTGGGTAAAATTAAGTGTCATGCCAATTTTGATGTGAATGCCAAAGTTATTAGGATACCAACTACGTGTATTTTGGAGACAGCTTCCTGGTGTTCCTGTGTGAATGGTGAGTACTGTGGTCAGATTTGGAAGTTCTCTTCACTTAGACAGTTTTTAGGAGATTGACCCGGTACCCATGGGATAGGCTTCATGCCCAGGAGTGTCAGTTTCCAGAGGCCTGGGGAGAAAGGTCAACTTGTGCAGGGTCATCAGCTTGGATAGGGTCATTGTGTGTGTGTTGTCAACCCCGCATTACTGCATGGCAGAGACAGTGGGTAACGAGGCTGCTGAGCTCATGAGTCCCTGCCTCTCTCTTCACCCCTTCTATCCCTCGCTGTCCTGCAGACTGGGAGGCACGCATTGACAGCCACGGCAGGATCTTCTACGTGGACCACGTGAATAGGACCACCACATGGCAGCGGCCCACGGCCCCGCCGGCCCCCCAGGTGCTGCAGAGGTCAAACTCCATCCAGCAGATGGAGCAGCTGAACCGGCGGTGAGGGCCTCGCTGCTCTGTGTTTGGGTGGGGTTTTTGCATGGCCCCAGTGGGGCGTGGCTGTCCCTGGATGCCCTGACGTTGCGCTGCGGCTGTCACCCTGGAGTCACAGACTTCACTGGGCTTCTCAGGGTTAAAACAAGATACCCACACAGGCACAGCTTATTTGGGAGCCAGGGCGGGAATGAATAACGGAGATCCCTTGAGCTGGCCCTGGGCGATGGTTTCCAGTAGAGCAGGTCTATAATTTGAAGCCAAGTCTCCGACCTCTCCCGTCTTTCATTCTGAGGCATCTTTATTATCAGCCGAAGCTTTCTCTATTGGCCGTTCCTTTTTTTAAATGAATTTCTGTGGAACATAAATTTCTTTTCCTTCGTTTAGTTTGGTTAAGGGCACTGACTCTTTCAAAAGTTTATTAAATTGTCGGGAAGATGTTCCACAAGCAACAGACAAAAGAGGTAAATGCAGTGCAGCTTACCAAGAGGACAGATGGCCCCTGAGCTGGGGAACAGGGACGGGTGGAGGCAGCTGAGCCCAGGGAGGTGGCGACACCCTCCAGGTTGGGGGAGCAGAAGTCCCATCCTGTGAGCTGCTGGGAGGTAAACCAGGCTCCTGCTTTCAGCTATCAGAGCATCCGCAGAACCATGACCAACGAGAGGCCGGAGGAAAACACCAGTGCTATGGATGGGGCAGGGGAGGAAGCCGACTTTCACCAAACCAGCGCAGGTAAGAGCCTGGGGGCTTTGCCTTTGTGACCTCCTGAAAGTAGAGAAGAAAGAGTAAGGAGAATGGTTGATCTTCTCCAAGATCTGCTAGTCTAACCCAAAAGCTGGAGATTCCCAGAAAGCTCTTCAAATCCTTGACCTTTTATCCGCACTAAGAAAAGACTCACAAAACCACCTAGAATATTAATTGCCCTCATCTCCCAGTCTGTGGAGTAGGGGAAAAAGAATCCAGCCATTTAACAGAATAACCTAAGGATGTGCTAAACGTTAAAATAGGGACGAGAAGTGTTAGTCAGTTTCCTTAGTTTAGAAGAGTTGGGTCTTATGTACAGCAAAGAGAAAGTATTCGGGGGATGGAACCGGTAGCAGATGCTGCTGGTGGTTCCCTGCCAGTGTGGGCCGCAGGGGCAGTGCGCCCCTGACTGCCTGTGCTCTGCCCACAGACTTCCGCCGGGAGAGCGTCCTGCCGCACTCTACCTCCAGATCCAGGCTCACGCTGCTGTTACAGTCACCCCCCGTGAAGTTCCTCATCAGCCCAGAGTTCTTCACCGTGCTGCATTCTAACCCCGTGAGTAGCAGCTCTGGAAGAGTGTGGTGACACGCTGCAGGACAGACAGTGTCCTCCACATGCACGTCACTGAAGAGTGACTGTGGCCTGTCTCATGCCACGCCCTATGTGGAGCACCATTATATTCTAACTCACTTCGTCCAAATGAACAGTCGCAGTCCTGTGGACTGCTCTGACACCAGCATCCGCAAAAACAAAACCCCTAAAGCTAAGTGATTTATAAGCAACGCAGACTCAGTTCTCACTGTTCTAAAGGATGGCAGTCCCAACCGCAGGTCAGAGTGTGGCCAAATCTGAGTCAGGCGAGCGATCTCTTCCAGTTTGTAAGTGGCCCTTCTGCTGTACCCACCCATGGAAGGAAGGGCCTTTCTCAGGCTGCTCCTGCAGGACCCTGGCCTCTGCGGAGCCCGATGCCATCACCCTGTGTTAGTGCGTTTCTGAGGACACGCTCACACCACAGGAGGAGGAGCATTCCATAGGTCTCAGGTCCGCTGAGAGGCTTGCTGAAGACAGCAGTGAGAGGAAGGCTGTATGTGGGCACAGTGAGGGCAGCACTGCCCACGAGTGAGCAGGAGCCTGGACGGAGGGCGGGAGCAGCAGAGGAGGAATCAGCCATGGGCAGAGGGCGAGCTGCTTGGTGGATGCTCAACCAGGAGAAGCTGAGGGCGGCCCGAGTGTCTGTGACCACACTTGGTGATAAGCACTACATGGCGAGCACAGGGAAGTCGGGTGAGGGATTTGTGAAAGGCATGGGAGGGGAACAGGCAGACTTGAACAACCTTAGGGGAAGCAGCCAGACCACAGTGGGGAGAAGGAGCCGGCAGAGTTGTCAGCGAGGCCTGCAGTGTGCACTCACTCATTGATGCCCTCACATTTCTTACTTACTCCTGTAGCTCTGCTCTGTGGGCTAAACCTCTTCCTGCATTCACTTGTCATCACCTCCTGGTGTGCAGGTTTAGCTGTGAACAAAGAGGCGGAGGGTTTCAAGGTGCTTAGACCTGCCTTGCATTCACCTCAGCAGCATGGTGGGCTCTGTTAGGCACTGGCTAAGTCCTGGGGACACAGAGACAACGACAGCAGCAGCAAGCCCTTGGAGCCCAAACTTGAAGACACACTCCAGGGCCCCAGTCAGCATTAGGAGTCAGAATGGAAACCTCCAGACACTGTGCGGCTGGAGTAAGGGCTTGAGCCCCAAGGGAGGGCGCTCAGAAAGGGGTGGAGGCAGGTTTGTGTCTGAGATGGGTTTTAAAGGTTGAGTAAGAGCTCGTCCTAGAAATGACATGGCCAGAGTGTGGGGGTCAGTGGTGGTGAACCTACAGCATGCATCCACATGGGCTGTATCATTGAAAGCACTAAAAGGTTCGCTATCATTGAGGAGGTGGGAAGAGCAGCACTTGCAAATCACAGGTGAACCTACAGGGGGTCTTGGTCATCCTGACAGAGGCTCCAGCATGGGCTGAGCCACGCAGCAGTGTGCCGAGCTGCTGTGCTGGGAGTACCTGGCACCCAGGAAAGTCTGACTTTAGGCTGGAGTGGTGGGCACAAGCCAGTTACACGGGCCTGAGCTTGTGTGTGTGACAAGTCCAGGAGATGACAGTTGTTGCCAAGCACAAAAGTAAGCTGGAGTATCTAGACTTGGGGAGAGCATGGTAAACAAGAGGGGGATGACGGGTAAGATGTGAGTGAGAAAAGCACCCCAGATGCCGCGCTGTGGTCCGGGAGGGCTGGGTGACCAGGGTCAGGCTGAGAGGGCTGTGTTTCAGACAAGGTGGGCAGGCGGCCTCCCCAGGGAGTGGCCACACTGCAGCCATCGCATGGTGTTAACGAGCTGGAAAGGCAGATGCCGGAGCCTTTGCTGAAGAGAAGGTCCCACTTGAGGGCAGGACCGAGGGTGATGCGGTCCGGGCAGGTTGGAGAACCAGGCACGGGGGCAGAATGTAGGCCTCTGCTCTGGCAAGGACCTTGGGTTTTATTCTGAGAGGAGTTTATTCTAAAAGCATTTCCTTCCTGGGAGTGACTTACAGTTCTACATTTGTCCTTCCTGGGAGTGACTTACAGCTGCTGAGCAGAGGATAGGCTTTAGGGGACAAGACTGGCTCCAGGGAGGCCAGGGGAGGCCCGGATGTCAGAGGGTATAGACCAGTGCGGTGTCCAGAGTGGTGGAGAACAGGATGACTTGGGGTGGATTCTGGGGGGAGAGCTGCATCCTGGTAGACCAGAATGTGAGGATGAGAAAAAGACCTCAAGAAGACCAAACTGATTGGGTAGCAATGTTTAGAGGTTTGCTGGTACAGCAGTACCTCAGTGCACGAAAGGAATTTGTTCTACAATTTTGGAAAAGAAAAGATGCCTTTGGGTGTTTGTCACCTGATGTGGAGTTTGCAAACAGAAGCAAAATTTTGCTGAAGGCCTCTGTTCACGAACTGACTGCTTTCTCAGAATCGTGGGACGAATTAAGTTAATGAAGCGAGGTGCCCTATAATAGCGGACTGTCGTATGCACAGATGCTTTTCTTGATGTGTGCCACTCATGCGTCAGCCAGCTGACAGTAGAGATTTGTGAGCAAAGTTCTGTCAAGCATGAAGGAGCGGGACCTTGGCAAAACCAGGCACAGTGAGATGCAACCCCACACTGGTCCGGGAGGCCAGCCCGCTCTGGCTTGAGCTGGGTGCCCATATCTCACATGGGGTCTCGTGGCTTTGTTTCCAGGGCTGAGCCTTCTGTTTGGAGCAGCATCTTGGCAGTGTAATTTGTACGATCAGTGGTTTATGTTTTTCCATGAGTCTAGAAAAAGGTAGCCAGTTCTTTTCTGTAAAGGGCCAGCGAGCAAATAATTTTAGGCTGCAGGGCCAAGGGTAGTGTGTAAGCATGTGGACCTGGCTGTGTACTGGTGGCGCTTTGTAGGTGAATGTGGACAACTGGCCCATGGTCCAAACAATAGAGGAAGCCTCCAATTGCGTGTGAGTTGCTGTGGTGTGAGTGCCCCTGCTGGAGCAGCCTCAAGCTGCTGTGACATCATGGGGCTCTGACAGCTCTCTCTGGCTGCCTCTGTGGCCCATGTTCCTCCCTGATGTACTGCTTCAAGCAGAGATAGGATTGGGGCTGAGACCCATTGGCCCGGTCTACGGCTGTAGTGTGACATTTTGTGTTTTTATGTTGTTGAGAGGATTAATGGCCTGACTAATTTTGCATGTCTGTATATGGGTTCATATTTTTACACTTCGAAGATATCAATGGATAAAGCAATAACCACTGTTGAGACCATGTCACCTTGTCTATAGATCAGTTGTGATTGTACTGTTTTTTATGCTAATTGGTGTCTGTTTGTTAATATGTTTTTGTACTTTTATTTAAAAAAAAAAAAGAAGAAGAAGTGTAGTGTGACATGGGCGACTTTAAAAGTAAATGCATATTCTTGGTTCCTTGGAGAGTCTGGTTAAGTAGATCTAGAGTAGGTCCCAAGAGGTTTTTTAGATCCCTTAAGTAATTGTGGCACAGTGAGCCAGGACCTGTAATTTAGGAAGTCCTACAACAGCAAGATGTTGAGTTAAATGTCTCACTGTCTTCGTCTCAGCTATAAGCGGTCTGGATGGCTAGCAGCTAACACCAGTGTGAGTCCTAGGCAGCTCACCAGTTTTCTTGCTGCTGTGCTTCTCTTTTCTGTACTTGAAAATGACATCAAAATGCCTTTTTCTGTATAACCTATCTTGATTGTAAAGCATTCTTTCTAGAATGCTTTAAAAGACTAAAGCATTGTTTTTTTCTTGCTTCTGTCCAGCTATTGGCTAAAAAGATGATCCATGCGTACACTCTTGCATTTCTGTAAGATTTAAGAAGGCTCATTTCTCTGAATTATATGTGGCAAAATTAAAGTAGTTGGATGTTTTCTTGCTGAAGATCTCAGAGGTACAAGTTGATGGCACAAGTCAGACAATGTTTTTATATAAGGCATTCCTTGCTGAAGTTTCTTACAAAACAAACTTGTATTTGATCTTCTTATCCTGATATTTTGTGTAGTATTTTACTTGAATTTTTTCAAGACTCTCAGTAAATTCCTTGTTTATATTATTGAGAATATTTAACATACAAAAGGAATGTTCTAACTTGAAAGTCTTCCTAATTCTCTTTCGATTTGAAAAAAGTAACTTATGTTGAAAGATAGCCATGAAAAGTAGACAGCAGGTAGCAATAATGTACAGAGCTGTGTTTTCTGAAACAAAGTTAAGTAGGCCTCTGGCTGTCCTAACTTGAAAAACAAAATGTTGATGTTTTTCTGTGTCAGGGTCCTTTTTAGATGTATTCTGCTGCCCACTGCTGGCTGTTTTCAGATTTCTTCCAAAATTGCCTTGATAAACTATTTCTCCTGTTAACTCAAAGCTTAGTTATTATGTTAAAAAAGACTAAGGAGATGGGAATATGTGTTCCTGGGAGGAGGAAATGATCCAGATGTGTTACAGGTATGTGTGAACAAATATCCCAAAATGAAACCCGTGTTTCTGTAGAACTAATATGCACTAAAAAAAGAAAAATAGTTATTTGTGCCATGTCTTTAATAGTTGGTATACCTTTTTAAACAGAAATAAACTTAACCATATGTAACTGAATAATGTTTCCAGCATGCATGCCAAATAAACATGCTTCTGGCTCTTAATGAGTTCTTAAAAATATATTAATTCCATCACTTGAAATCCTTAGTACTTAATGAAGAAAAACATCATCTTAAAAATTTGTAAGTGTGTTCTTACAAGTCAAGAGATGAGCTGATGCAAAATAGATGACCTGATAGTGTCGTCGTTTCCATTAACAAATTTAAATGTCCCTCCATCTTACACTGAAGCTAGGTGAAGACAGTGTAAAATCCTTTCTGTATAAGACAGGCTTTGTATTTCCAGAATCCAGCAGAAATCTTCCGGAAACAGCATTCCTTGATTTAGTTTACAGTAGATTTCTTTTTAGTGAACAGCAGATCCAAGCGCTCAAGTCTGCTCCCTGTAAATGCAGAAGCCTCACTGTGCAGTCAGTGATATTGTTTCTAAGCAGAGGTTGGTGCCTTGTCTGGTGAAGGCTCTTTTAGATATGAAAAAAGTTATTTATCAGTAATAGACCTAACCTTGTTACTGGAAAGAACAGAATTGGGTGAAAGCAGGGCTAGGGCAGGTCACCCAGGAGACAGGGTCGCCAAAGCACTGAAGGAAATTTGCAAAAGAAAGAGAACTGACTCATTTACATTGTGGTTGGTTGATAAGAACTGACTACACACAGTTTCTTTCTCTCATGCTCAAGGGCAGTAACATTCCTCTCAAACCCCTCAGTGTTCTTCGCTTCTCAGACTTTGAACACAAGCAGACGCATGCGCTGCAGCTCTGAGCAGTTTACTGTGTAGCATGATTCTACTAAAGAAAACCAGTAGGCTCAGCCTCTGAATACTTCTTGCTAGGAAGATGGGAAATAAGAGGAAGGCAAGAGAGGGGACTTCGGGAAGAGCAGTCTCTGAAGAGACACATTAAACCACAGCAGAGGAAAAAAGCTTTCACCCTCCAGAGACTCCAAGGGCTCTGCCAAGCTAACTGCAGGTCCCCACGTGGCCTGCCCTGTCCACCAGTCGCTCCCTGTGTCCTCCGGAGGCCATCTAAGGCAGGAGGTATCCTCCTAATCTACCTTTGTGTCAGATTTTTAAAAATCAGGTTCACTTGCTCCATCCTTTTCTGAAAGACAAACAAGCCGACCAACACAGAAAAGGTCCTGATCTGATTAGGACAGCTAACCTCCAGCCGAGGCGGTAAAGACACCCCTTTCTTTTCTTATAGCCTGGTGCTTTACCACAGTGGCTTCCATCAAGACTGAACACCCGCAGCCACCCGTCCGCCTGCTTCCTGTCCTGAGCGCAGCTGTGTGCTCACTCCAGCCACTCTGGCCTGCTTCCACCTCTGCTTTCTGTCCCGAGCCACTCCCCACCCAGCCCTGTCCTTTCTCTTCTCCGCCCTCTGAGGACCAGTCCCTGTTCTCAGGTGTAGACAGGGGTTAGCACCGAGTGAATGAGGGTTAGGAGCCCCGGCTGCAGGTAGTGTGGGGTGCGATGTAGACTCACGGTCTTCGAAGACTGAAGGGAACGAGCAGTGGTAGCGCTGTCTCCCCTCACAGGGGAGGTAGGCTTAACCTTCTGTTTATTCTTTTAGTTACTTCTAGCCTGTGTTTTTGTACTAGTTTCTGCTTCTTCCAAGCATTTTTACATCCTTTCTTTTATTGTATTTGAATCTCACAGGGCTACAGAAAAGCAGGGGGATTATTATCACCCCGTGTTGCAGTTGAGCGAGTTAAGGCAAACCGAAACCAATTAGCTGGTTTTGTCTCCGTGCGTGAGTGATAGAGCTGTAGTTAATTACTCACAGGAGTTCTGTATGAACCTGAGTTTATTATGCTTGCTTTGAATTCTACCTCTCTGTCTGTACATCATGTGTGTATCTGTGCACATTGTAGGATGGATACTGTATGATATGTGTATGTTTGTGTAGTCATTCAAAAATAGTTTCTTTATAGCAATTTGCCGGTCTGGAAGGGTGCTCCTGCTTGCTGGGAGTGTTTTACGTAGACCCCCACAGTCCTGAGCCCGTGTTCAGGTTTGAAAGGGTTGTGATTCTAAAGGCGCTGTGCTACTTCCTAGTGGAGAGTCTTTCTCTCACTTCACGGGCTTTGGCAGATTGCTTTCTGCAGAGATCACATGTGCTTGGTGCTTGGTTCCATGTCCCATCCCGTGGGGAGGAGGTGAAAGGATAGAATTAATTATGAGACCAACTGAGAGTCCCTTGCTTGAAGAAAGTCGGCGATCGTGGGCTCTGTCGATCACATGTGATGGCTCTGGAGCCTGATTCCGGCAGCTCCTTGCCTCACAGAGTTCTGCCTTCTTCCTTGACAGGCTTGGGAGCACTCACAGCGCCCTGGGTGAGGGGCCTCAGATAGGAAATGGGGGCAGTGAAGGGACTGAGATACATGACTTAGAACGACATGTCGTGTAATGTCGTGCTCATCTAACAGAATGACCCCCGATGTGTCCCCAGAGAGACTTATGAGGGAGTAAGGCTCGAAGCTGTTTCCATCACCACACACACGAGAGCCACCCCCTTGTCATGGCAGCACTGCCCCATCCTACCGTGCTCTCCGACAGCCAGGGCCTTGGGCCACATGGCCTCCCTCTGCCGGGAGGACGCACTCTCAGGTAGATGGGCATGCGGAAAGGCAGCCGGAAGGGTTCTAACTCAGGTACGGCAGGGAACTGAGATCTGAGGGTGGTTCAGTGTGACTGACCCCCTTCCTTCTCCCCCGTCCCTCCCCTCCTCCCTTCCTTCTGCTTCCATAGGGGAAAGTATTTTAAAGGAAAGCAAAAATCATATCAGATAGTGAATTAACCAAAATACTTTAGGTTCTTCAGAAACAGCAACCAACAGTGTCAGTGGTGTCAACAAACACAGGTGTGTTTCTTATTGCAAATCACGTCATTCATGGTCACTCAGGGCCCCAGGCTGGGAAGCAGCCACCGACCTTGCCAGCGCTGTGCTTACCATGATGGGGACATGGTTCTAGAGGGCTCGAGTGGCAGTGAATGCGCCGAGCTGGGTGTGACACAGCTGAGGCCCAGGGAGACTGGAGCAGGGTCACACTCATTTATATTTTGTCTGAAATAACAGTGCTCAGCACAGCAGAGACAGTGAGTGTTTATTAAATGGAAATGATTTCCAGGGACTCTGGTATCTTTGGGATTCGCTCAGGGCTTAGAAGGAGAAAGATAACAGAACCCAGAAGGAAAGCTTGCAGGGTCCCAGACTAGGTCATGTGTCCTGATGTACTGATGGTAAGAAGAAGCCATGGCCCTTGGACTGCATTTGAAAAGCATAGAAATCAGGGTGGTCATTTACTGCCTAGTGGATTCCTGGATATCACATCCCCGATGACTCAAGAACAGCCCTACAGGCATTCCTGTTCTACTGAGCAGTACTTGGTATTATACAGTGAATACTTGTTGATTGACTGATATATGCACAACCTGTGGTTAAGGAGCAACTTTGGAATCTTCTTTAAGTATCATAGGTCTACAGAATTTTGGACAAAAGTCATTTCTCTGTGGTGTAGTATAGTGGAGCTTTACTCAAACTGCATTTCAATTACTGTATATAAATTTAGACACACACACACACACACACACACACACAGAGACAGAGACAGAGACGGACAGAGAGACAGAGAAAGACAGAGACAGGCAGACAAAGAGACAAACAGAGAGACCCAAAGTCCGGCCAATTTGACCTGCTATTCTACTCACTGAGTTTGTCCTCTAAGAAAACCCCAGTGTGCGGCGGTCTCAGCTGAGGGTGTCTGTCTGAGCCACCCACCTCATTTCCTGTGCCTCTATATTTAGATGTATGGCAAGCACCCCGCAGCTTGGCCTCTGGATGTGTGTGCCCCAAGTCTCCTGGCACACAAGACAGCCCCTGGCACCTCACTGGAGAGAAACCAATTGTATTTGCTTGCTGTGAGGTGCACAGACTCTTACCTTGTTGTATTTCAATTGTGTGTTTTTTGCTAGAACCAATTTTAGGATCTAATGTCCTGTGGAAGAAGATACCACAGCATTCTTGTCCTTTAGGCAGTGGAACCATGGAAAATACCTGCGCTTCAGTAGTCTCTGTGTGTTATTTCATCCAAGGCTCCCTGCTCTGTCTGCCTTTCCTGTGTGTGGGTCTAGGGTTAGGGTGCGGCCCAAGTCCTGTCTCTGCCATGTTCCCAGCTGTAGCCATGGCAGTGCTCCTGGGTGTAGATGTGGCTGCCCAGCGGGTTAACACTGGTTCTCTGTCCTCTCCCCAGAGTGCCTACCGCATGTTTACAAACAACACGTGTTTGAAGCACATGATCACCAAAGTCCGTCGGGACACGCACCACTTCGAGCGCTACCAGCATAACCGGGACCTTGTGGGCTTCCTCAACATGTTCGCCAACAAGCAGCTGGAGCTGCCGAGGGGCTGGGAGATGAAACACGATCACCAGGGCAAGGTAACAGAGTGGCTACCTGGGCAGCTGCTGGCTGAGGCAGGGCTGCTGGGGCCTCGGCGACTCCACCCTTCCTGGCCTGCCTGTGGGGCTTTTGGTAGGCAGGGCACAGCCAGTGTGGAGTGGTGGGTGTTTGGCGAAGCACTCATTTCCCTCAGAGTTCTTGCCACTACCATCCCCCACCACACCCCTCCGTCTGGTTAGAGGAAAGGGCTCTTAATCTCCCACACTTCACAGCTTGCCTTGTGGGTGTCTGATGGAAAGCTGGTGTCTTATCTGGAGGGGAGTCCCCGAGTAAGCTGCTGCATAAGACTCGCTCTGGATTTGGCCTCAGGGCCTTGTTAGTGCAGAACTCTGATTTTGTCAGTACCGTAGACAACTCACTGATGAGTCTATGATGAAGAAAACATAACTGTCGCACAGGCCAGATGTGCAGGATGTGCACCTCCTTCGCAGACAATAAACCAGAATGCCTGGTTATGATAAGGAAGTTGCTGTGTGCGGAAGAAGCGGAATGGACGTGTTTGTATTTGTCAGGAGGTATTCGCCTCTAAGATTTTATTCACATTTAACATTTATGTAGCATCAGCTTCCAGCCCTGACCAGTTTCGCTTTTTGTGCATAGAGGGTCCTTGCCACAACTTGGTAAAGCTGTGTATTGATATTGCCTCTGGCACACAGGGAGCCCCAGGGCCAGACAGGCTGTGCCTTGCCCATGTCACTAGACAGAAAATGGCAGAACTTGACAGGAAGTGGCGGAGCTGTGACAGGAAGTGGTGGAGCTGTGACAGGAAGTGGCGGAGCTGTGACAGGAAGTGGTGGAGCTGTGACAGGAAGTGGTGGAGCTGTGACAGCGAATGGTGGAGCTGTGCTCTAACCAAGGCATTTTGCTTCTGGGACCACAGCTGAAGAGAGCCAGGCCACAGCAGGATGCAGTGGAGCCTGTGGCTGTGGTGGGAACTCCTGTCACATTCGAGGGTGTGGGGCTTTCAGAGTGTCCTCTCAAGGCAGCCTACTAGCGTAGGGGGTTGCTCAGGGCCAGAGTCACCAGTCCTTTACTTGAATTCCCAAGGAACTCTGTTCCCACGGTCCTCACCCTCATTACCCCACTGTGTAGGGCTAACAGTCTTGTCTTCCCTATCAGACAACCCCCTCTGTGAGCCTTCCCTCCTCTTCCCGGCACATTCACACAGAAGCTTCTTGAAACAAGTTGATGATGACACTTCTCCTGTGGCTTCCTGACTGCATAGCAGGCTTTGCTTTAGTTCAAACAGGAAGCTGGCAGCCTCCCTCCCCACTCCTCTTCCTGTGCTCCCCCGAGAGGCAGCCCCAGACCCATCCTACTTGACCTCTCCTGATGTGTGTCAGGTTGGCTATTTTGGTGCAAGAGCAGTGATTGTGTTTGTACTGAACTTCAGGTGTCTTCAGTCTTCAAAGAGGCTTTTGTAGTAATCACATGAGGCCAAGGATTTCAGCTGGTTGAGGATTAAGTATCTGGTGTTCTGTGTTTGGAAGTCATTGGCTGGGAAATCTGTTTGGGGAACATAAAGAGAGGGAGGGAAGGAAGAGACAGAGAGGGAAAGAGGGTGTAAAACACTTGCCGACAATGTTAACCATGAATCGGAGAGTAAGAACTAATATGAAGTCTCCCTGCCTGTGCTGGTGGCAGCGATGGTGCCTGTACTTTTTAAACTCCTATTGTGTGCCCAGCACCAGGCTGGGTATTCCCATAGATTGTTCTGTCTTTACTTCAGGGCAGTTTATTGGGTGGGATATTCTTATCTGTATTTTACTGAAATTTAGAGGCAATAAGTAATCTATGTACTAACAAAGAAGTGAGGAACCCAGGACTCAGATTCTTAGGAGTGTGACTCAAGCACAATGCTCTCTTAGAAAGAATTATTTTTGGAAATAAGACACTGTAGCATCTCAAAGAAGGGGAGTTCCAGGCCACGTGCTAGGATTACAGTTTCCTTCAAAGCTGAGTCATATACATGGCTCTGTCAGATATGGATGGTCTCCCAGAGGACACATGCTCAGGATCACATAGCTGTCTTTGTGTACAGGTAACAGGCCCCATGCCAGGGGCCCACAGTATCACTGTAAAGAAGTGAGTTCAAGCCAGATGTGGTGGTACACACCTGTAAGCCCAGCTGCTCAGGAGGCTGAGGAAGGAAGATTGCAAGTTTGAGGCTAGTCTGAGCAACTTAGTGAGACTGTCTCGAGAGAGAGAGATGGAAGGGGCAGGGTGGGTGGCTCAGTCACAGAGGACTTCTGCATGCACAAGGCCCTTACTTCAATCCCTATTACTGAAAAAATAGGAGAGAGCAAGAGAGAGGGAAACAAGAGTGGAGTTTACACATATCCTGATGGCTGACACAGTGCCAGCCTCCATGCTAGAGACATTACATTAGCTCATTTAGTTTTAACAATTCTGTGAAATACACTTTACTATAGAAGAAACCAATGCTCAGAGAAGCTACATTAGTTGTGTATGAGCAAACTTTTAGGTACGACTCCAACTGTTTGTGTATTCAGAGCTTTCGTATGTGAGGCTAGACTAGACCTTGTGGCCCAGTGTCTGTCTAATCTTGGAAGCATCCGTTCCTTGGGTCTGGCTTTCCTTGTGTGTACAAATGGACAACTTGGTCCTCTTTTCACATGCTTATTGGCTGTTTGCACATTTTATTTGGAGAAATGTGCATTGAAATACTTTGTCCATTTTTAAACTAGATTATTTATCTTCATGTATTGCGTTGAGAGGGTTGAGTTCTGTATACATTCTGAGTGCTGGTCCCTTATCAGTACATGTTTTCTGGGTTGCTGTTCCACTGTCTTGATGGTATTGTTTTAGTACAAAAGCTTGCCATTTTTAGAAAGTCTAGTTTCTCTGTGTTTTCTCTTATTGCTTCTGTTTTTGGTGTTGGAGTTTAGAAAATAGTACATAACTCAAGACAATATTTACTCTTTATCTTCCTCAGGAGTTTTATAGATTTAGCTGTTTGCTCCATTTAGATGTATGATTCATTTTGAGTTCATGTGTTTTTGTTGTTGTTTGTTTGTTTGTTTTGGCATTGGGAATTGAACTCATAACCTTGCACTTGCCAGGCAGGCGCTGTGCCCCTGAGCTCTATCCCCCGCCCTGAGTTCATGTATTTTATCCAGTGAGATGGGGGTCCAGCTGCATGGTTTCTATCTAGATGTCTCCCCCAAAGCCTCATGCACTCATAGGTGAGGCTTTGTGGTGGTGGCTGGATCTAGGGTGTGTGGATATGGATTAAGGGTGAGCAATATCTAAATTAGTTCACTAGTTGGTTAAGCATAATTCTGAGAGTGGGTAATGGGAAGGCCCGCCCTGGGTGTGAGTGGCACCATCCAAAAGGCCTGTAGCTTGAATAGAACTAAAGAGAAAGGGAGGCTTGACACTGCTTCTTTCTGGCTACCTTGCCATGCACTCCTTCCTCTCTGCCCTGCTGCCCCTCCATGGACTGTTTCCTCTCTGCCTTTCTGCCCTGCCATGGAGCCAGCCAACTATGGACTCGAACCTCTACAAACTGTGAGCTACAGTAAATCTTTCCTCCTCTAACTTTGTCCCAGCAATAAGGAAGTAACTAAGACACTAACTTCATGTTTTTTGGACATCCAATTGTCCCAGCACCATTTGTTGAAAAGACTATTTTTGGCCTATTGAATATCATTAGTCGTTGGGGAAATGCAAATGAAAACCACAGCAAGACAGAACCTTACACCCACTTGGAGAATAACAAGTGTTGGCACGAATGTGGAGAAATTAGAGCTCTTGTATGTTGTTGGTGGAATGTAAAATGATGTGGCCACTTTGCAAATAGTTTAAGGGTCCTCAAAAACAAATGACTCCTTCATGACATAACTCCTAGCTTTATATCCAAGACAAATGCATTTACCTCCATGTAAAACTTATATATGAATATTTAGAGCAACAGTGTTCTGAAGAGCCAAATATTTGAAATAACTCATGTGCATCCATGGATAAATAGAATATGGTGGATCAGTGCAGTGGAATATTACTTGATACAACAAAAGAATGAAGTCTGTGATACACGCTACAGCACAGATGAACTTTGAGAACATTCGCTAAGGGGAACCAGCCAAAGGTCATATGTTGTGTCATTCAGTTTATGTGACATGTCTAGAATAGGAATGAATAAGAAAAAGTAGATTACTGGTTGCCTAATATTGTGTAGTGAATAAATTCCGAGGGGTAGGACATTTAATTTCAGGATGTGGTGGAGGATGAACAACCAAATGATTGAGAATTGGATAATGGCAGTGGCTTCGCGACCCTGTGTCTATACTAAAAAATGCAAAATATGTACTTCAAGTGAGTGAATCACGAGGTGTCCAAATTAAATGCCGATAGAACAGTTTAGAAAAGTGAACAAGTTGTACTAGAGAGCCAGGTCACTTTTTAGCTCCTAGATTCTTTAGGCCTCTGCTTCCTTGGTCTCCCAGTTTAGATGACACGGCTCCAAGCTGCATTTGACATCAGCACACACTTGTCTTCGTTCCTGTTGCCTGTTTGAACAAAATATCGTAGCCAGCATATCTTATACATGACAGAAGTTTATTTCTGTCACTTCTGGAGGTTTCAATGTAAGGATGGGGTGGCAGAGTGCATCAATATTTATAGCAATAATGCTTTTTTTCTGCTTTTAAGTACATTTGAACAGGTAATATGTAATATTTCTGTTAGTAGTACTTTGTTCCATTGCTTTATTATTTCAATTTTATAATGCTGAGGGTGGTAATTGAACCAAGATTAATTGTATGCAAGATTAACTTTAGGTGACTGTGTGGTCAACCTCTGGAAACATCTTTCAAATCCAAGGCCTAGGCTTCTCACCTTAAGGTACAAGACACACACACACACACACACACACACACACACACACACTACACTTATAAAGCTGAATAGCCTTTGGTTTTCCTTCTTAAAGCACATTTCTATTTTTTATATGAGTTATCCCCATGAGCATGCAGTAATTGCTCATTAAACTCAGCCAAGAGCCAGAAGCATTTTAAAGTGAGGCATTTGAATTACCTCCCTTGGAAGTGAAGCATTCAAGCCAGAGGGAGGCCAATGTGAAAGGAAATTTTCTGTATGCTTCTCGTTATAATAATTCTAAACTTCTGCATACTTGGGGGGGAGTAAAAATCAGGGTGATTTGGAATTTGAATGGCAGTGTTGATATAGGCATTTTATTATTTTTGCCAGAAATATGCATCAATGGTATTAACATAAGACTTATTTAAAATGCTTCTGGCCCTTGGCTGAGTTTAGTGAGCAATTACTGTGTGTTCATGGGGATCGCTTACATAGAAAATAGAAGGTGCTCTAAGAAGGGAAACCTAATGCTATTCAACTTTATAAGTGTGTGTGTATGTGTGGGGGTGTTTGTTCTTTTGCTGTGGTTACTTTGATGGATCTGAAAAAAATTCTGAATGGGCCCAGATTCTTGGCCCGATGTGACCTCTCTGAACCTCCTTTTTCTTGCATGTAGGGGTCAGTGCTGTCTGCTCAGCTCCTGGACCTCTGATTCACATCAAATTCATGCTTAGCATCAAGTTGCAGGTAGACAGTGAGGTTACAGGTTGCAGGTTAACAGCAGCAGTAAGGATGATAGCGACCCAGTTCATTCAGGAAGCACAAGACCCCAGGTCGGGAGGGGTGAACCCATAGCAAGCATATGACCGTGTTTTTAAGGGATATAAAGATATTAAGGGAGAGTTGTTTCTTCCAAACTAATGCCTCAGTATTCAGGTTCAATTCCAGTGTTGGCGCTTTGTGATAAATAAATAGGTTTGGGGTTGCAGTTTGGTGCTGTGTCTCTAAAAGGTTCGCCATCGCTGCCCGAGGTTCAAGCTCCCCCCCCACAGAAACAGTAGAGTACAATGCTAGTAATATTTTGATTTAAAGTAAAACGTATTTCCCATATTCCTTGGTTTCTCTCTCTACAAAAATCATATGCTGTACTATATCCCATCTAAACCCCCATCTGTTTCCTAGCCCAGCCCCCACACCTCTGTGGTTTGTGACTTTGGATGTCATTGTGGGGGTCTGTGCAACAGAATGCACAGCGCCCCGCGTGGAAAGCCATGCAAGGACATGTTTTGGACAGAACAAACACTCGTGAGGTGGAAGTGCCCATAGGCTGAGCCTAGTGAGGACTGCTCATAGCTGGACCAGAGTCCCCCACGGCGACTCTGGCCCTGGCTTCGGTCCCACATAAAACGGTAGGCCACTGCATACT
This sequence comes from Dinomys branickii, assembly GCA_004027595.1. Taxonomy (NCBI): domain Eukaryota; kingdom Metazoa; phylum Chordata; class Mammalia; order Rodentia; family Dinomyidae; genus Dinomys; species Dinomys branickii. The sequence goes on along the minus strand of PVLD010000148.1, from coordinate 172,191 downwards.
ACCAGCTTCTAGTTAGTTCAGTAACTAAAATGCAACTGAGTATTTGCAGTTCTCCAATAAATCCTCATAGCAATTTAGCTGTGCAAGTGCTACACTTTGAAAGATATATTCATTGTCTCTTTGACTGTGTTTGTTGCTTTTCTAGTTCATGTATTTGTTTCAAAACAAGGAATACCTTTTGGTGGTGTGGCCTAGTTTAAGTTCGGAAGGAATGCAGATAGAAATGGAATTAAGCCCTAAATGTGTGGACAGCACACTGGTTTTGAAGATCTCTTTCCTTTCCTTTAGAAGGGTAAAAAGATGTCAGATCAAAAAAGAACCCACAAATAAATTTGCATAGAAGACAAATGGAAAATAGAAAGAATCTTTCTGGGGCTAAATACTCTTTTGAGTGAGAGAATAGAGCAGATTTTGGCTTCGTGGACATATTTCTGAGAAAAATGCCAGACTCCTGGAATGTGGAAGCAGTTGCTCAAGTGTAGAGAAGCTTCGCCTTTTCTAACACTTGTCTTTGTGACTTGCATTGGATACACACACACACACACACACACACACACACACACAAACACACACACATGCACACACACACACACACACACACACACACACACACACACACACATTGTTTTGAAACTTTACCCTCCAGGGCTGGGGTATAGCTCAGTGGCATAAGTGCCTGCCTAGCAAGTGCAAGGTCCTGAGTTCGATCTCTGGTACCGGGGAAAAAAGAAAAAAAGGAAAAGAAACTTCACCCTCCTGCGCACCTAAAATGTGTTGATTTGGTTAAATCCACTCTCGGTTTCCCACACAGAGGTGCTGATAAGTGAAGATCTGAGGTTCTGTCTTTCTGTGCCAGAGTCACGCACTCTTTGTTTTATTTTCTTTACATGGCTTCTTCCTATGCATTCCTGGTTTGCCACAATATTAACTGGAAACAATTTCAGACTTCTTTAACCTAGATTTGTTGAGCCTGAGGTTGGTATTTCTTCACAAACACTGATGGCATTTTCTTTTCTTAAAATAATAGAAGTTAAAAGAAAATAAAAGAAAGAAAGAATTGTGTAAAGAAAGAAATATATTTTGTTTGGCCTCACTGAAATTCCATTTGGCTGCCTCCAGTACAGATTTCCTTACTCTGACTCTGCCCTGCAGCAGTGAAAGGCCAGACGTTTTCAAAATGAGATTCAAGTTTGTGTCCTTGCATTCCTGTCGGTTTTTGAGTTGTTCATTGGGCTGGGCCTGCACTAGGCAGCCTGAGTGACTTTCTCTGATGGAGCTTAGCAGGCATGTTCAAGATGCGCTTTGCAGTGGCTAGTAGGGAAAGGACTTGTTTCTTCAGATAATTACTTTTTTCCGGTCACCCACATTCACAGCACCCTCTACCTGTAGGGACAGGGAGTACATGCTAGGTAGTTTCATAACTAGTTGCAGATTATTCAAAAACTGTGACATCAAAGTGACCCAAATTAAAAACAAAAGGAAAGTACTAGGCTTTGCACCAATTAGCCCATCCTACACGATGGTGGTCCACTTTCCTGACACACTCACTGTGCATGTCACAGAGAGAAACAGCATACCTAGAACTCACACAATGATTTTTCCATGCCTTTCTGCTCTTTTTGGGTAGAATATATTTTTCACAACCCAGAAGTGACTCGAGTTATCACTTTGACACAGATAAAGCAGAGCATTAAGGAAACCTGTCCACAGTCATCCAGCTGCCCAGGGTCACCCTGTCGGCCTGCCGCAGAGCCAAAATGCATGCCTGAGCGCTGTTCCTGCTGGCGCCCTGGGCCTGTGGTATCGACAGGGGCTCAAACAGGACTTTTCCTGCCAAGTATTTCGGACTGCAGAAGCACGTGTAAACATGTGCATTCCATACAGGCAGCACTGTCCTGCCCAGGCCAGGCTCCAGGAGGAGGAGATGCTGAGGGCCGGAGCCCCAGGCAGCCTTTTCAGTGCAGAAATAGAGGTGGCAGCGTGGCCACCATCACCCACCAGCCCAAGGCATCCTGAAGTGATGGGTGTGGGAAGAACATACTGAGAAGGGAAGGCGGCAGCAGAAGGCAGAATGAAAGAAAAGAGAGGAGAGGAGGAGGGGGAGGGGATGTTGCTCCTCGGCTTTGGGGTTAGGAAGCTGGGTTCAGGTCTTAGCTCTGTAAGCTACCAACCCTGTCTTTCACTCAAGATGGGAACTCTTCCCCAAATGTACTAGTGACCAATGACCGTGAGCTGGCATTATATGTCAGATAATGAAGACACTCCCGTCCTGCTGGTTCCCAGCGCTGGTGTTAGAGGCCATGTGGAGGATTCAACCTGGCTGTGTTGTTTTGGGGAATCTACAGAGTTTCAGCTTGGAGGTTGTGCTCAGTTGCACGAAGTGCAGAGATAGGTGGTTTGGGCTAATCGAGTGGTTCCCTGAGGAGAAAGAGCTCCCTGGATCCCTCTCACTGCTTTTCTTGGTCATCTGCATGTTTGCAGAGTGGCTGCTGGAACTCCAGCTGCCACATCCTAATTTCAGGGGTCAAGATAGACAAGGGACTGAAGGAAAGCCCAATGTGTTCTTCACAAGAAGACTTCCCAGAAATGCTATGGTTGACATCTGCTTGGTCAAAATTTATCTTAGGCTCAGTTTAAAGAGCCTGGGAAGCATAGATGTCACTGATTCCCCGTTTTGTTCTCACCCTTTGTGTGGATGATAGTAAGAAACGCTGTGATCCTTAGGGAAATGTCTTAGAAACACAAACTGTTAGGATAAAAATGGTAACTCACATTTGAGGCACCATGGATGCTGTGGTTACAATTTCATACGAACTCTTTCATGGAATATAGGTGTGATTACTCCTGTTTGGCAGGAAAGGAACTGGGGCCAACAATGGAAGTGGTTTGCCCAGGGCTCCATCACCAATGAATAGCAGGGCTGGAGCTCGCAGCCACGCCGGCTTCTCCAGACCCCCAGTGCTTAAGCATTGAGTGCTTTATGTAAAATGTTCCCAATTCAGTGGAAGATAGAGCTGGCAGCTTACAAAGCTAGGATCTGAACCCAGCTTCCTAACTCCAAAACCAAGGGAGATATGCCTCCTCCTGCCCCTCCTTCCTCTCTCTCCCTTTTCTTGTAAAAAGTGCACCATGAACCCGATACAGACCTGTATTGACAGGCTTTGGCCCTGCCTTGCCCCCAGCCTTCATTTGATTCTGGCTTGTCACACCCTGCTCCTTTATTTGTGACACTGTACGTTTGTGCTGGCCAGAAGCTGTGTGTGGGAGCCGCGGGCAGCTTGTTAGCTCGTTAGGGACACTGTTTTTGCAGGGACAGTCCTAAAAGCTACTGGGGGTCACGGGGTGGTAAGAAATGTCCTTTTCCCAAAGACAGTCAGAGGCAGCTCTTCAGAGAATGGGTTTCAGACAAGCCTGTTAACATCCAATTAGGCCATGACACTCATGCAAATCACCACCGACCTAGATGCAGACACCCGTTTGGTCCTTATAATTACCTGTGTCATTGTCCCTCTGAGGGCCACCCATCCCTGCAAAACATTCCTGGGAGACTACGCAGAGTACAGTCGGCAATCTATTTTAGCACTCTTTGTATGTTTCCCTTGAACAACGCGGTTTATGCCACTGTTAGTAATCAAAAGTTTGTTAGTGTTAGTTTACATAAAGAAAATGAAGACTCAATTATGATGCCTACTGTGTAAAACTGGGTGTTAACCAGGTCTGTCTGTAAAAATAATTTAATTCCTATTTTATGACATTTTGAATAGTGTCAAAAATAAAAGAACAAGGGTATTATAAGCCAGAGTCCCATGAAGGCTGGGTGGAATTTGGGGCCCAAATCTGTTAGTACAGGTCTGTATCAGGTTCCGGGTGCACCTTTTACAAGATTTGAGAAAAACCAGTGTTTCACGTGATAGATTAGAGATGAGAAACCATCAGGATATGAGACTGGTGACAAAATCTCACACAAAAATCTCCACTGAAACTCTCGTTGTGCCTAGAAATCAGATCTTAGGAACTGCAAAAACTTTTTACTGCTTTCATTTTTTTTTTCTTTGCTTAGTTTTCCAGTGCATCGAGTGCTTTATGTAAGTGATTTCTCTATAAATTTCTTTTTGAAGGATATTTTTTATCTCACACCTATCTCACAGATGGCCCCTTTCCTGACTAGGTATGTGCAGAAATGTTTTGCTCTATAATGGGAAGGTGATTGCTTCCCATTGGTGTAAATTCACAAGCTGTCTCTTTCTTCCTTCCGAACACTTCAGGAACTTTATGTTAACTGAGTCCATCCACTGGAAAAGTCAGTTCTTTTCTGTGCTTAGGTCACCTGTCATATGTCGTGTGCCAGACACTGGGTTATAGATACCGAGTCTCCTGGCGGTCCTGGCCACCCTTTTCATCTGTAAAGGCTCAAGTAACTTCGCTCCATCATGGAAAACTTACAATTTCTAGTTGTACTTGAAATAGTGGGTCCTATTATGACCTTGAGTTAATTTTACTTGAAAAATTTACAACTTTTGGGCCATCAGTAATGATGAATAGTACTTGTGTAGAGTTTTATGGTTAGACAAATGAAAATACCAGAGGTAAGTGATTTATGCTCATTCGAGATTTCAGGTTGCCACTGTGATGTTAACGTGACCGACACAGTCCCTGCCCTCTAGATGCGGTGCTGGGGAGAAGGCCCTGTGTGAGTGGTTTTTAACAGGGTCTTATGCTGGGTCAGTGGCTTTAGAGAAAGGAAGAGATTTGACCTTGGTCACCACTGGAATGTGACAAGGGTCTGGTATGTCCTAGGTGCCTGAGCTGCACAGTCAGGGAGCAGAGGGACTTCGAGGGTCTTGCAGAACTGTGTGTAGCTGTCAGCCTCTGACCCGGGGTGGTGATGTAATCAAAGTGGAGAAGAAATGTTTGCACAGTAAGGCAAGAGCCCATGAGTAAAGGTGGCAGAGAAGTGGACAAGCTCCAAGTACTAATTATCAGGCATAAGAGAAAGGCCTGAAGTAATGGAGGGATGTTTGGGCCAAGAGGGAACAGGTAGAGGGCATTGTGGCTGACTGCACAGGAGAGAAATCGGTGGGTGATGGGAAGTGCCAAATGCTCAGGGACACTGCCAGTGGGGAGCCCCGGAAGCAGAGAAGCCCAGAGCAGCGGCCACAGTCCTCTCAGTGCTTTCCAGGAGCAGGGCTTTGGGGGCATGTCTGGCAGTGTTTTCTAAAGCAGGCCTGGGGTCCCTGCTTTCCCTCTGCACCCAGCCTCAGCCTGTTCTGCTCTGTCCCTTGGTACAAAGAGACCCTGCAGCCTGGAGGTGTGGGAAAGTGGGGCTGTGCCGCTTGGCTTGGCCTGGTGCGTGGAGACAGTGCTCATGGGGACCCTGCCTTGTGTCCTCCCAGGCATTTTTTGTGGACCACAACTCCCGGACCACCACGTTCATTGACCCTCGGCTCCCACTGCAGAGCAGCAGGCCCACGAGCGCGCTGGCCCATCGGCAGCACCTGACCAGGCAGCGCAGCCACAGCGCTGGCGAGGTGAGTACCGCGGGGGCCACCCATGCCCCTGGGGACACTGCAGTGGCTTCTTGTCATCCTGGGCTTGGCTTTGGGTTTCCAGTGACATCTAAAGAGTATGCATCACCCAGAGGCTGGAAAGCCTTCGGGTGTTGGCAGGGCTTTCTGGAAGTACAGCCTTAGTTAGAAATGTAAGAGGTAGGACACACGAAGAAGCAGCAAAGAGCAGCTTTTTAATTCAGAGGAAAGTGAGGCGCTGGCTACGTGTTAGGAGAAGACAATGGTAAGCTCTTTTGCACACCCACAATGGAGTACTACTCTGCTATAAAGAAGGACAAGCTTGAGTCATTCATAGGACAATGGGCGCACCTTCAGACCATAATGCCAAGTGAAATAAACCAGACACGCAGGCTTCAATATTGCAGCACTTCTCTGATATGACAAACCTAAACTATAGATGTCTTTTAAATGATGCATAGATGATAAGAAACGGGGACAGAGGTCTTTTGTGAATGGAAGGGAACCAGGAGACGGAGCGGGCTGTGACGCAAGGGGAAGGATCTGTGCAAGAATTCGGGTAGGTCATGTCTGAGTGCCAACCACCTGCCAAGGATGTGATCATTATGAATCACAAACATGTCCTAATGAAAATAAAACGAGGCGAAATGGATGTAAGTTTTGGTGGGCTAAGATTCTGTTCGGCGTAGGGAAGAATTTCTTGAGGTTTGCTGGCTTCTGCTACAGCAGCCGTCCACGGCGCGGGCTGTGGAAGCTTCTCCAGTGTTTTTTAAAGCTAGAGGCTGCCCTGTAAACCTGTGTCCACTGAAAGGGGGCCGCCCGCGGATGACTGGCCACTCTGCCAGGCTCTGCCAGCCCAGGCCGCAGTGGCCCGTGAACGCCACGCGAGGGCGCTGCAGCGTTCTGACCCAAACTCCAAGATCTGTCCTGACTTCCTCCCTCCCTAGCCTGAGTGAATAAAGAGGTGTGTTTTAGTTCTCCTCTCCTTACTGTGGGTGTTTGCTCTGAACATAATCACTACTCGATGTATGTGGTTTCTAAAGATTCCCAAGGACAAATAGAATTAAGATTCTTTCGCTGCATACCTTTTCAGTCTCGGTGACTATCATACTTTCAGTGTTAATGCTGTAGGTCAAATATTTTTGTAGTGTTTCTTAAAGAAAAAAATTATGAATGTGATAAATAACTGGGTTCAATTCATCAAAATTCTAGTCTTGGAATTTCCCCTCGTGATTTACGCACTTGCCCTAGTGCATTGTGTGCTCAGTGGTTCGGTGCAGAGGTAGAATACACACAAGGAGGCCACATAAAAATGATATATAAATCCATTGCATGGTGAGGTATGCAGCAAAATATTTATGTTTTATGAGTAGCTAATAAATCTTTACCTTGCTGTCATATAAACCATTAGTGGTGAGCTGGAGGACAGTAGGAGTGTATATCTTAAATGCAGAGTAGACCTCTTACCTTTGGACTGAGTACATGTCTAGCATAATTAGGACTTGGCGTGACCTCATCACATGGCCAGTGCCCTTCAGCCAGTGCCTTTATCCTGACTTCAGTCCGTGCAGCTGGACTGACTGCCTTCCTGGGAAACACACGTGGGATAATGGCTGACTGCCCTTTCCTTTCAAACCCTCGCCCTCAGGATTAAATTATTTTCATGGCCCAGGAGTAGCCTGTTGCAGGAGAGAGGTTTAAAGTGGTACATTAAAATGTGAATGAAGATTTATCTTCCTGTTGATAGAAGGTGGACTGTGGAACTGAGGGAACCCCATAGGCTCAGCGCTCGGCCGCAGCACTGTTAGAGCTTGAGGGAGGATTCTCGGGGAGCAGCTGTGGGACCATGAGCACCTTGAAGCACTCCCATACTTCGCAGAGGTCTGCCCCCTGCCTTCTGCTCTGAGTGCCAGAAATGAGACCTCAAAGGCCTTTGGCCACGTGGGAAAGTGAGGGTACATGGCAGCACACTGAGAGGAAGGAGATCACACAAATATGGGTGTATTGAGAGGCTACATCCTGACTGATAGATGATGACCTGTAGTGAACGGCAGAGTCTCTGAAGAGTGGTTGAGTCCACTCCTCAGAGCCAAGGAGTTAGGAGAACCGCTTAGGAGGCCTCCCAGCCGCCGTCCTGTATCCAATACTCAGATATTCCAGTCAGGAGAGCTACTCATGCCTTTCCCATCCAGCAGAGTAACTAATACCAGATACCTGCTATGGTGTGGAAATATGGTGGTTTCCATCCTGAGGAATAAAAATAATCAACTTGTTTCTCTTAATAAGGAGAGAAAGTAAAAACCCTCAGTACAGGTGAGTAAAGTGTGAGCGAACAACCCTCAACTGTTTCTTTTTTAGTGGTTGAGAAAGAAAACTGTACCCCCACAGCCGTTTTAGATGATTGTGGATTTTTCACTTATTTCTTTCCAGGTGTAGTAGGGTGTAACTGACAAATAATATAAACTGTCCATGAAGACAGCACTCTAGAAACATATGTCAGGTGCTAGCGGAGCTCCGTCAAGGTTGCCTTTATCTTCTCTTGAAGGTCGCTTGAAGAGCATTTTGAAGACAAGAGTGAAAACATTCTGGAAGAATAGGCAAAACAGGCCTGTGGGGAGGCTGTTGGTAGTGTGGGGGCCTTTGGAAAGTATGCGGCAGACATCCAGCTAATGTCGTATGAGAAAGTGATGGTGAAGGTTTTCAGTGGGCAGAAAGAGTTTTCTAGTAAAAGTACCAGTTTAGAAATCCAGTATGTCATTTTGTTCTCTTACTCTTCTACACTACTGTGCCCTGTTGCCTGCAACTCCTAGATTTCAGAAGGCAGTGCTGGAAGAGAACCAAAAGTAGCAGCAGAGGCTTCAGCACCCAGACGATGGGTGTTTACAGTTGTTTGCTTGTGTGTGTGAGTTCCTAAGCCCACAGAGGTACAGTAAATGGTTCAGGTGAAGGCAGCCCTGCTTAGCTCCTCCACACCTGCCACTGTGAGCTCCCGGAGGTGGGAGGCTCAGACCAGGGAGCTGCTGTGCAGGAAGGGCGGGAAGGGTGTGCAGGGTTACCTCTGAGGTGACAGCACCTGCTAGGAAGCCTCTGCTCTGAGACTGGGAATCCCCTGCCTGCCTTGGCCAAAAGAGGAGCTCTTCTGGCGCCAGCCCAGAGCGCCTCCACCCACTCATTCCCAGGACTGTGATGTTGCAGGTCGGGCTTTTGTCAGTGCAGAAGCTATTCCTGATCAACAAGTCTGCTCCTTAGCTGCAGAGCCTCGGCGATTACACGAGAGTCGAACACTGTGTCGCCTGTCGTCACCTCTCAGGCAGACGGTGCCTCTGCCTTCTCCCCTCCCAGCCCCCGGAGTAGGGCGTTCAGGGCCACTGCTGGAGCTGGTTCTGGTGGATTGGTCCCTGCCAGGCTGGTTGCTAAGCCTTTTGCACAGCTGGGTTTGCGGTGCGAGTGGCAGCTCTGTAGGTCTGTAAACAATGTTTGCCTCTGCAGGTGGGAGAGGACTCCCGGCACACAGGGCCGCCCGTCCTCCCCAGGCCGTCCAGTACGTTCAACACAGTCAGCCGGCCACAGTACCAGGACATGGTTCCAGTGGGTACGTCAGCCTCCCCACGTCTGCCTGTGGCTCCTGTCCTTCGCCACGCAGAGCATCTGCACAGCTCCTTGTTGTCAATTTATTTTGCCCTGTATGGAGAAACTATTCCATTATCCCTAGGAAACGTCTAACAGAATAGCAGCTTGCATCTCGAAGGGCTTTGGTCTTATAAAATTCTATAGGATGTGACTGAGGCTGAATTTAAATGGTGTTTCAATATATAGTAGCTTCACAAGGTAGCCAAGCAAAGATCACACACTCTTAAGGATGTTTTTAGCAAATAGAAGGCAGTCAAAGCCTGCAGAACAATAGACTAGCAATAAGTGGATATAAGCCTAAAGCTCTAAAAAACAGCTAACATGATGTAAACGTGATGAAGTTGAAATAGATGCATGGTTTTCAAACCTGCAGTCCCTGAGGCAAATGAAATGGAAAGACAAATGGAAGATCACAGACCTTTCCTATAACTTGAATTAGAACAGATGTATATATTGTCTGTTGTTACTTTAAAATTTTTACTTTAAAGACACTTCATCATGAAATGCAGTATAATGCCCAGGATTTAAAGAAGTTTGACAGCCAGGTGTGGTGGCACATGCCTATACTCCCAGCACTCAGCTGGGAATGTTTGTCCCCTGCATTCTGACTGTAGCTGTTACTAGCAGCTACTGCATTTGCGGGGGGTGCCAGGCTGCCTCCTTACTTCTCTGGCTATCTTAAGATTTCACCAGAAACGAGTTTTCCATTTCTGACTGTTGTCAGTTCTGTGCAGTTCATTTAAGTAAACTTAAAATGGCTGATATTTAGTGTCTTATTGGTGAACTTTTCATTTGATAATAAATAATGTATCACTATATGAGTTTAATAAGAGCTCTTGAATAAGCCTCACTTAACCAGGTCTAAGACAACAATCACAGAACAAGTTAGATGCAAACTGGAACATCTGCATGTGTGGTGGGAGCAGCAGGATGGCTACAAACTATTCACTGGAGTGCAAAGAATATTAATCAGAGAAACAGATTTTTAAAGTTTGGTTTTATATGAACAAAACTAATAATAGAATTTTTAAAGTTATTGTCCTTTCTGATGTTTTTCAGCTTACAATGACAAGATTGTCGCATTTCTGCGTCAACCTAACATCTTTGAAATTCTGCAGGAACGGCAACCCGATCTTACCAGGAACCACTCACTCAGGTAACTGTAGCACTGGGACCTGGCTAAAGTGGCACAAGCTCCAGCCATTAACTCTTGGTAACATGATAATCAGTTTATGAATTCACCCTTTCTGACATTCCTTATGAAGGCACCTAATGGACAAATATTTTGTGTCACTAACACCAAGTCATAGTGGCACAGGCTTCTTTTGGTTAAACTTAGGAGTTCAGCGAGATTAAGCAACCTAAAAACCCCTTTGAAGAAGATATATGAGAAAGCAAAAATTCACAGTTAAGAGTGTGCCCTAGATGTGCAGATTATGATGAAAATGGCAAGACACCAGTTTTTTAAGTGTGGCTTTAGTAAACAAAGCAACAGTTTATTGACTTGAGATCTGCAAAGTCCCTGACTTGGGATTCACATTTTTCCATAATAAGAGCACAGTGGAACTCAGACAGGGTGGCCATTCTCTCTAGAGTCCAGCTCTGCGGCCTGAGCCTGTCTTGTAAACAGCTCCTCAGTGCTTCCCTCAGTGCCTCCTGCTCGTCTTCTCTGGCAAGCTTTCCTCTTCTCAGATTGGCAAGAAGAGTGTCTTTCTTATGACACTTGGGGAACGTTCTTCCTTGAAATCCTTCAGCACCACTGTGGACTCCTGGTCTCATGAGCTAGGATAATACAGTGCTTCCACAGTTTATGAGCTTAATTCTTTCCACAAATCTGATCCTGAACCAAGACAAATTTCCCCACTTGTAAAGTTCAGGGCCGTCAGATGGAGAATTCATGAATGGAAGCAAAATTTAGCCAGATGCTGCTATTTGTGAACCGAATTGTTCACAAACAGAAGCATCCATGAACTGAGGTACTGCTGTATTTTGCAGTCTCAGTGTATGCGGCATTAGTGGGGACAGAAAGGGGAGTTTCTGTTCAAACTCTTACATGACCCAAAGCCTATCTGGTCGACATGTGCCTTTACTAGTAGAAATATGTTAGCCTGTAAAATACAAAGTTCCAGCCAGATGTTGTGGCACATGTCTGTAATCCCAGCACTCTGGGAAGCTGAGACAGGAGGATCAAAAATTCCAGCCCAGCCTTAATGACTTAGCAAGACCTTATCTCACAATAAAAAAGGGCTGGGGATGTAGCTCAGTGTGAAGGCCCTGGTTTTGATCAGCATTATAGGAGAGAGAAAAGTCTCACCCCGCAACCCCTTCCCTTCTCTGAACCTGTCCTCCTACACTTTACCCAGAAATTTAAATCAAGGGGTCTGGAGTAAAGCCCAGGTATTATTTCCTTTAAATTTCTCTATATCATTTTTATGGCACTTCTGGGTATAATGACTTCCAGTCAAGACACTGTTGATGATTAAGCATATACTGTATCAAATTGTTCTTTGTACTCTTTTTACTATTTGGCGTTCATGCTTTAATTAATTTGTATGCTTTATTTTCCAATTAGATTATACAAATAATGTAATAATATGCAAATACAAATTTTATCCAACTCATTATCCTTTTCCTTACTACTCCAGTATCTAGAATAGTACTTTGCGTACAGTGAATATGTAATAGATTGTTAGTTTGAAAATAAATTACCAAATATCATTATGACTTTCTTAGTTTCTTATGTGTTAAAGTTGTTGTCACTTTTACGCTTCTAAAGGCTGAAATTACACAACATTTCAAGTACATTACAGATGTTGCTAATAGAGAAATGTTGTTCTCACACTGCTAACATCAAACTTCACTGTGAGTGCTTTTGCCCCTTCAAGCTGGATATTCTAGATCACATACAGACAAAGTAAAAATAAAAGTTACCTAAGTGTGGATTTTGAGGTTGTTTGTTGTGGCATCCACTCAGCAGCCCATGGTCCCCTGGGGAATCTTGTGCAAGTCATTTTGGTTAATGAAGTTACAGAAATGGGCTTCTCAGTGGTCTGCTTAGAGATTTCAGGGACTCTGAACCTCAGAACTAAGCAAACAAAATTCTTCCTCTTCTTGCTAATCACATAATAAAGAAAGTCTGTTTTCTCTCAATCTACCTCATCCAGCCACAACACCCATACAAGCGCAAGCACACACGTGCGCACGTACACACACACACACACACGTGCACACACATGCCCCTCTAGTTATTATCTTGCTTTCTGAATGTGCCTCAGACTCCACAAAAAGAGTGAGAAACAAGAAACTCAAGAAGTTTTCCAACTTTGCTCTGTGCTGCACATTATAATTTTAAACAATTAGCATATCTTTAACTCTGTGTCTTTGGAGCTGTTAGACTATTGAATTTACCTGAAATTAATCATTGTTCTCTATGGATGTGACAGAAACTTAACAGTGTCCAGCTGGGGAAAGCTACAGGTACAATTGGGCGCTTCTGGTTTTACTTTTGTTTTCTTCCTGCTTTCTAGTGTATTATGAGTCTCCAATCTCCTGACAATTGCTAAAATGTTTTTATCTTTTAGTGGGACCCTCAGTTAAACAGTCTTTCTTCTAACATAGGTGATATCTTACTAAGAACTTACTTGATCGACTTTGAGATATGTATGCATCTCTTTGTCCTTTTAAAAACGCTTCACCTTGACCATGGAAAGCTAATGCAGCTGTGACAAGTAAGAGGAAGTAGGGCTCAAACCAGTGAGCTAATGCCTCTCCTCTTACCCAGAGTATGGCTCACACCACACTTTCATTTTCTGAAAAGTTTTTTAGCAGTTAGGCACATTGCTTATCATAGCAACATAAAGGGGAAGTTTGTGTATCTGAGGGAACATTCTGTTTCACACAGTTATGAACGGCATCGTAAGGGACATTCCCACAAGTACAAGGGTGGGGCTCCAGCTGGTTTTATCAATCTATGTTGTAGTGGTGTCTGTGATAACACAGTGCATTGGTCACCTTTCCTTCACTCTTGCAAAACGTGTAATTAACTCATAAAGGGGAAAATTTTATTTTGGCTCATCGTCTTGAATATTTTGGTCCATGATTGCAATGTTTTTATGGCTCTGTGGGGGAGTTGGATGGCAGTTTGTTTGGCTCATAGTTTTGGTGGGGCCAGTCCATGGTTGGCAGGCTCCATGGTAGAAACAGCACCGCAGAGACACCTGGCAGAGGCAGCTGCTACCCAGAGGCAGCTGGGAAGCAGAGAGAATGGTAAAGTCGGGATGAGGACACACTCTCACAGGCCACATTCCAGTGACCCTCCTTCAGCCTCCGCCTAAGAGCGCACTCCACCAGAAACTCATCTGTCCACAAACTTGATGATCAGAGCGCCCCTGTGACCCGGTCACCCTCCCCGCACAAGGCTATGAGGGGACATTTTAGCTGTAAACCGTAACACCAGTGTAGGGTTTGACGCTGTCTTATCTCTGTCACAGGCACTAAAATACTCATTCTTGTTTCCTCCTTAATAGAACAAGGAAATATTTTGTGTTTTTCTTTTTTGTAGTTTCTTCTAAACCAGAAGGCAATGAGCTCTTGGTTTAGACTGTATTCATGAGTAGCTCCTTCTCCCTTGAAACTTCAGTGCATGTATTTCCTGTGGAATGGCTGTGGGTTTTCATGCAACAGAACCTGGCCTTCGCCCTCAACTGCTACACTGAAATCACTTCTCCTGACTTCCTCTCTCCCGCAAGTGTGAATACTACCAAGTTATTGTCATTCTTCTGATTTTCTTCTTTCTTAATCTGGAAAGAGGTTTATTACCCCAGTTGGGAAAGTCACCATCCCAGGTGCCCCTTTCTGTTGAGTGGTGTGCCTGCCTCTCCGTGGGCTGTCACACCAACTGCCAGTTCTTACCAGAAGACTGTAATCACACCAGATGCACACATGCTGTGACTTCAAGATAAAAGCTGAAATAACAAGGCCTAATTTGAGCTCTAATTACAAATGTCATCATTTACAATAACTTGTAAGACTTTGTAGGTGAATATAATGCATACAAGTTCAATAAAACTTGCAGTTTTGCTGTTTGTGCAATGTTCTATTATGACAAAGAACTTGAATGTCATAAACCTGAACTGAGCTGAGAATTTCCTCTCTTCTGCCATCATGTGTTCAGCCGGTAAATCTCCTGCAGGCCAGGCCTGGTCTCCCCAGACATCCATGGTGATTACTTTGGGCACGAGGATGATTCTCCTCGGACTGACATGGAAATACCCTTGCCACAAGAATGTGATCTGTGATGCTTTTTGTTGCCTTGTCTCCAGAATGTGATCAGTGCTACTGTGCTATTGCATAAATCAGGCCATTCAGTTACTTGGAGGCCCAGAAATTCTGAGCCACAAAAGGCAAATGATGTTTTTAGATTCACTAGGCTAGAAACAAAAGCACTCAGATCTTCTGTAGCTTTCTACCATCCTATTTTGAGAACGTTATAGCTTTGTTGTAACTTAATTTTACTCTTAATTTCAAAAATAATTATTTTCCCATTTTAAAATGATCAAACAATACAGAAGTTTATAGAACTTCTATAAGCTGGCTAATACTAAACTCCAGGGTTCAAAATTTCTAACCTATTTCTTGTCCAGTTTTATAGCAAATGAATTTTTCTACATTTAATATTGGGCTGAAAATATTAATCTCAGTTAAACATCTGAACTCCTTGGTCTAAATAACATGATTTACTTTTGCTCATCTTGATGAATTTTGTTTTTCTTTTTGCCAGTGTTGGAGTTCTTTTGTTAATACCTGTCCAGCTGTCTCTGAGTCCTTCTCTCATTCATTTATTGGTCATTCAGATGTCTGGCTTGAAGGACAGGCATCTGACCTTTCTCAACTAACTGCAAATAATGTAAAATCCAGATGGAAATTGTCATTCTCCAATGGACCATTAACACAGGCATAATTATTGAATTAAACATGAGGTGAAAGTGATTTATAGACATCACAGAGGAATGGTCATTGGAAAGTGCTGGTAGAAGTCTGTCTCTTTCTGGAGACCAGCAGTCATGACTCTTAGAAATTAGGAAGGTATTTGCTGTAAGAGTACAGGTTTAGGTTCAGACAGACATGGGTTTGGATTTTGCCTCTGCAGTGTACTCATCACTGAATGAGGCATTTAACAGCCTTCCAAGGTGTTACCCTAAAAATGATAGGATTTCTAACTTTGCAGTCTTCTTCGAAAGATTAAATGACATGATAGATACAAAGCACTTGGTTCTCTGTAAGCATACAATAAAGTTACATTAATATATTAGTAGTCATCCTTCATTCTTGATTGTACCACAAGGACTCAGTTTAACCTGCCTCAGAAGTTATTTTAACTTTCAAACCACTTTCCTGGACAATGACTGTACAACTACATGAAACCACATCACCTGAGCATGTAATTGAAATACATAATTCCGTGACTGGTTTCTGAGTAGGAGGCTTTGTAGGGCTATTTGCACAGATTCCTACAAGAAGTGTTTCTCTAAACCCTTACACATATCCAGTGAGACCAGCATGGCTGCTCCACACTTAGGCAAGGGCTGAGCAAGGATCAACGTGGGCCAAAGCATCAGGGAGAAAACACCCTGAAGCCATCCAGAGGTGCATTAAGATATCCTCACCTTCCTGGTGGGAGGAGCAGCATTCCACCCCTTAAGACAGTAAGAAACACAGATTTTTTAGAACCTGTTCTAAGTGCTTCCTAGTAAGCATTTTTCATGGGATTTTTGGTGTGTTTCTTTTTCAAACAAATACAAGAAATAACAGTATAATTTCAATTATTAAATATATTTTTAATTGAATACTTGTTATCATATGTATAATAAAATATAATTCATAAGAAATTTTGTACCCCCAGTTATAGACTCCAGTACATCCTAGATATTAATTCTTCACAATAAAGATGGGTTAGGGTTCAAGCTGTTGAAATGCCATAGGAAAAATGGTATTATAAGTAGGTACTTTTGTACATGGTAACTAAACTCCTTTTATAGAGTCCAAAGTAGATTTGCTGGAATGTGGTACCCCCACCTGCAGAGAATGTGTTCCAAGACTGCAGAGATGCCAGGGACCTGTAGATAAATGAGCTCTGTATAGCTTGTGATTTTTTTCATGTATATACACACAGGATGAGGTTTAATTTGTAAATTAGATATAATAAGAAATGAACTACAGTCGAACTGCATTTCTGCTGAGCCACTCTTTTCCTATTTCTGTTGTTAAGCCATTCTTGCTGTGCTGTCTGCTCATCCCACCCGTGTTTATTGAGTACCTCTGGGATATGCAGTAGATAAGAAACTGGTCTCTTTATAAAACCAAAATAATGCCATGAATTTCAGAGAGATCATCCCTGGGAAGGGCTTACATTTCTTATAATTCAGTAGATGAGGAATCTGATTCTCAATAAAGCAAAATTCTACATAGATCACAGTGTCTGTTATAAAAAGAATAAATCATTGTGAGGCCCACTTACTGATATACTCAATAGTTTAAATTCTTGAAGTCTTACACTAGGCCCTGGGCTAAGTATTTTACTTGCATTCTGTAGTTGTGCTTAAGCTGAGGAGACAAGCAAAGAGAATTGAGTAATTCTTAGTTCGTAGCCTGGAGATGATTTATACCCGCTTGCAATAAATTGTACTCTTAATTCATCTGGCTCCTTTGAATCCCTAAGAGTCACATAGCCATAAGGACCTAAGTGTCCAAATCTAACCTATATAATGTGAGGTGGAAGGAAAAGTGAGCTTTTCTACTGCATGTCTGTCAGTAAGTCAGACAGCGCCTGCTCCCTACAATGACGAGTCTGAGTGGTTAGTGATCAGCTTCTCCTGACATTAGATCACAGGGAAGTCACTGGTACTTCTCTAAACTGCCCTCTAGCAGCTTGAAGAACTTGTGCTTGTAATGTGTCCCTGAGCCGAATCTGCAGGGACCCGAGGGTGCAGAGTACAGAGCACGCGCCCTTCTTCAGGCTTCAGGAAGAGTCTTCCAGTGGGAAGTGCAGCCTGAGACCGTGCTCCTTGTCCTTGGATGATCTGCTCATGTTGGTCTCCTGCGGGTGGCTCCATGTGTGGGAGGAAGTGGTTACACAGCCTAAATATTGTGAATCTGGGTGACAGCGTTAGCTGGTGACTTTTTCCTAAGCTGCTACGCTGTGCAGTTTAGCATTGTGGTTTAACAGTTGTGGGCTTTCTCGCTAAAACATTGCCTCTTAAAAAATAAACTGCTGCTTTACCTGTCTTTGCACTTCCCTCGGTGGGTTCTGGTTTAGTAAACCACTTGACGTCAGCTTTCTGAGTCTCTCTCCCCCTGCCACAGCAGAATGTGATAGTGAGACTGTTGATTCCAAACATGGAGTGGAATGTGAGGAGACCTGTTGATTGGACATCCGAGGTTGTGTGCCCGGCTTGTCTTTAGCCAAGTGCTCACAGTGTATGCAGTGCAGTGCCGGGAGCCAGAGACAGAGGAGCAAAGGCTTTTGCCCCCCACAAGTTCTGCACCACAGCAGAACTCAGGGTCCCCATCACCACCCTCTAGGATTAAACACATTTCTTTATGCCAGAGATCCCTTCCAAGGCTATACGTTAGCCAGTAAGCCTGATAAGTATCTTCAAGTAATGCTCAGACAGCCCCAGCCAGATAAATCTTCAACAGCATTTCTCCAACCGATGAACTCAAAACCCCGAGTGAACTCATGGAGTTTTGAGTTGAAGCTGTTCTTTTCCATTCTAAAAGCAGAAGAAATCTTGCTCATCACGTTGACTTGAACCATGTGTCTGTATTTACAGATTTCTTGTGCTTACAGTTTTTACAAACTGTTAGCCAAAAGACACATGAATTAAGTAAAAACAATTAATAGCATTTGAATTAATACTTCATGTGAGGACAGTTTGTTTTGCAGAAGCCGAGCTACCAATGCTAAAACCATTGTTAGTGCAAAGGCTTATTTGTGATTTTTGTGTCGATGCTCTTTGGTCTGGCTCATTTTCTTTTGTGTCTCGTGGTCCATCATATGTCTATGGCATTACAATTGTCACCACGTTCCCTTGTATCTACTGATTCCTTGTTTTATGAAAGTTTATTTGATGGTGTTTCCCCAAATCTAATACTGAGGAAAAACTGGGATGGGTGGGATCCGCCTTTCCCTTTGCAGACTGCCGCCACACTGCTTCCTTGGGAGAAGTCGTGACATCTTTTGTGCATTATTTAGCGTAAGTGCATAATTCATTTTAGAATCTGTCTCTTCTGTTTTCTCTTTAACCCAAGGCTACTTACGTTACTTAGTCCCAGTCGATCCTTTTCATGAAAACTGTCTTCCTGTTTTTCGGGAGAACTGTGCGTGTGGACACACAGTGACTGTGCTGCTTCTATCCCTTCACCAGGGACAGCCGGCACTGCCCTCTCGCCCGCTCCCCATGAGTCTTCTCCTCTTGCTTGGGGGAAGCCTCATAAATGCAGACCTGAAGCTGAGTCACGTGGCAATGCTTGATCAGTGACACTGTGTTACACAAATTCACTTCTGTCCCTTTAACCATTTTGATCACAGCATGAAAACATGAAATTTAAAAATTCTTGCAGAATTCAAGATCTTGCCTGAAGATTTCTCAGAGACAGACATGAGTTTGAGAAACACTCGTCTGCAGAAGATTGGGCAAATATCTGATAATCAGGGAGCGGTTCCTTTTACATTCTCAGAAAAGACGTAACATTTCTGAGGATTTCTGAATCATCAGCCTATTTCTCTTTCTTCCTCCACCTTGAGGTGCTGCCTGGGCCATCAAGAAAGTAATGCCCTTGTTTCACATGAAAAGGATTTACAAAAGACCTCCTAGATGGGGTGTCAGGATAAGGCCTTGAGAGTTCAGTTCAGGGAACACGACAGTTTGCAGTTTTACCTAATCCTGGAATTGCCTTTGACTTTCTCTCTTCTCCTGCTCTGCAAGCTCCTTGATTTCTGATTTTGTCTCAGCCCCTGTGGAGGTCCCATAGTGTAGACTGGGCTTCGCCCATAGGAGGTGCTCAGAAAATGCTTGCTGAGAAACGAGTGAATATTAGGATGAGAGAGTACTCGGGTGTGACGTACACCAGATGGTTCCAGTCTGCCCAAAGCTGTCACTGTGGCAGATTAGAGACGCCCCTAAGCGTGCCTCTGGTGCGTCCTCCCCTGGAGCATGGGTCCTCTGCCTCTGCTGCCCAGCAGAGCGTGGCTGGCTGCAGTGGAGAGCTTTCCAGCTGGCACACTTCCTCCCGGCTTTGCTTCCAGACCCTTGTGACTCAGGGGGGCAGTGACACTTTTCTTACTCACAGGAAATCCATAGGTCATAGTCCAGAGCATGCATTTTCAGCCCATTCATAGCTCTCTCCAGTTCAAGCAAGTAGGGGAGACCTCAAGACTGTTTGCTTTTGGGTTTCATCCTATTTGCCGGGCTTCACTGTGAAGATAAACCAGGAGACAAACTGTGTTGGACAGAGCTTTGGATTCTCGCAGGTGATACCCTGAACCTCACACACATACTTTGGTGAAGTAATTGTCCTTTTTTTCTCCAAGGTAGTTTTTTCTAATTTAGCTTTTTAAAGCCAATGTTTACGTCTCTTGTCAAAAAAGCCATTCAGCAGATAATGGGCCTTCAGGTGCATGGCCCATTGCTGGAGGAACATGTTCTTTCCAGTTCCGGTCTTGCCACTAGCAGTTCTTCACACACACACATCCGCCACTCACTTCTCCACAGTCTTCTTAAAGAATATTAATCAGCCCTGGCAGTAAAGGATAGAAAAGAAAATTGGCCACTACTGACGATTCGATGCTTCACATGCTAACATATTATGGCAGAGGAATCTGGTCAGAAGAGAGTGAGGACTTAACTCTGCACCACGGCCCATACGCCGCATGGCCAAGCACAAGCCACTTGCTGTGAACTGGGGAATTTTCCATCTAAACAAGTGAATCTTGCCTTCCAGTTGGTAAGCAGTTTCCTAACTTGGAATTAGGAAATCTAAAATGCAGTGGAGCTTTATGAAAATCAAGTAGAAGGTCGAGATGCTCTATAGATAAGAACTAAATCTAAATAAAGACATCAAAGACTAACTTTTATGTAGTGGCACAGTGGTCAGAATGTATTGCCCTTGGCACTCAGAGTAAAATTAGGTATCTTATTGGATCCATGCTCCAATCAAATATAACTGCCTCAGTGCCATAATTAACGCTATGCCCCCCACCCCTGCATCTTACAAACAGGAATACGGTGTGCTCCGAAATGGTGTGAGATAAATGAAAGAAAACAACTGGGAAAATTTTTATTAAAAGTGTATTCATGTGACAAGTTGAAAATAGCAACATGAAGGAAGATGACCCAAGAAAAAGAAAACACTGGTGTTACCTTTATATCTGTGATAAAATAATGGTAAAAGCAATGCTGTGTTTGATATGTATATGGTGTAGGTGTATATACGTGTACACAGGTACACACACACACACACACACACACACACATGCGCAATCTGTTTTACCAACTATGTAACTAAACAGTGCTTCAGTTTCTCACTTATCTAAAAAGCCATATGCCTTTATATTGAAGTCACAAGGCATGCATACTATCTACTTCCAAAGATAAATCCTCAGGAAAATGTCACATCCCTGTACCTCCCTCTTTTGGACAGCAAGGGATGAACCCTGCTTTTTAGAGGAAATAGGGGTGCAGCTCAGGACTGTTGCTTAGGTTCAGGCTTACGACTGGCCTTAACTCCAGGTGGATTTATGGGTCAGATCACACTGCTGCCACTGTGTCCACCCAGGCCCATCAGAAACTGCCAGCCCGACTGGAGACAACCCAAAGAGAGGGCCAGACCCAGGAGCAGCAAAGTACCCATTAGCCCAAGAAAACGGGTGAACAGCCCTGCCCCGTAGTAAAATCCCTGGTTCAGAAACTGGAACACTGCCTGGGCCCAGCCACCCAGGCGCCCAACTATCCAGCCGCCCAGCCACCCAGCCACCCTGCCTAGGCTCCCACCTGAACTCGAAAAGGTCCTCCTGATGGTACTCAGGCAGCAGAATGTCCGGATGATAAAATAATCTCCCCCAGAGTGTTCGAAGTAGAAGGCATGGACGCTCTTGCAGGCAGAAACCGTGATGCTCGGGGTTGTGTGTTCCCGGGGATTCGAGAGTGGCCGCCACATCAGAGGCCCCAAGAACTGCTGTCACCATTACGAACAATGTGCTTGACCACCGGGTTATCTTCCAAAAGCCTGCTGTATATATCCTGAGCTGTTTCTTTTTCTGGATAGGGAGAAGATCCAATTTATCAGAACAGAAGGTACCCCAGGGTTGGTGCGCCTCTCGAGTGATGCAGACCTTGTGATGCTGCTGAGGTAGGTGACCCTGGGGCCTATGGTGACAGCCCCCTGTTGTCAGCTACAGTGGAGGATTTTGGAAAATAACATGTCTGTGTTGGTAGCCTCAAAATGTTGTTTTTGGGCCAGGCGTGGTGGTTCATGCCTGTAATCCCAGCACTTGGGAGGCTGAGGCAGGAGGATCGTTGAGAGTTCGAGGCCAGCCTGGGCTACAAAGTGAGCTCAAGGCCAGCCTGAACTGCATAGCGAGACCCTGTCTCAAAAAAAAATACCAAAAAAAATGTCTCTTTTACCCTTAGCAACTTAAGGAAATACTCATATTGAATTAGGATGCTGCTCTAACGAGCTTCATTTCATTTTGCATTTGTTGCGCCTGCTGTAGAGGATGTGGTGTGGGGGAACGGCTATAGGGACCAATCAGATGTCCCACTCAGAGCCGACCAGAGGGTAACCAAATAAGGTGCTCATGGTTACCCCCTTGGAGTCGAAAAGAGGGCATGTTTATGTTTTCTTTCAATTCTTTTCTCAAAATGTGCTTTGTGTCCTTCTGCTGAGTCAAGGTATTATTTGTTTACTTTGTGGTTTTGAGAGCGTAGCCTTGGGAAAGCAGATCACACCGCTGAAATCTGGTCCCTGCACTCACTGCCAACTTCACAGCCCTTCGTATAATCAACCAGCTGCATCTTCTTTGGTGATGGTTAGATGGGCTTTGGTTTTAAACTTTAGAATAGCAGAGAAGGGAAACTGTCAGGTTTTCAGAAGATTTTCTTATTTTTAATATTATCCCTCAAACGTAGGAAGCTGGAGTAAACGAATGTTGTGCTCTGCCCAGTGGCTGAGACACCCACCACGGAGGCTGCCACGGCATTAGGGGGATGTGACCCCAAGCCAGTAAGGCTCTGGTTTTGTTTATCCCCGAGTGCTGACAGCTGCACTCAGGTTTCTCATGAAGTTCTTGACTTGACCATTTCCTGTTCTCCACCTCACAGTTACCATATTGGTTGCTATGTTTTGACTGCCCACTTGATTGTCACCAGATATTATTTCCCTGCAGTGTGTAGTTGAAGCATAATTGGAAAGGGTGCAGTTACTCTCCATGGACAGTGCTCTTCCCTTGATTCTGAGCATCACCTGTGGGAGGCTGCCCATCTGCGTCTTGGGCTGGCATCTCTGTCTTGGGCTGCCCTGCTTCAGGCCATGGAGCTGGTTTTGAAAGCTCCATGCAGCTTGCCTGATGGCCTGTACATATCCCAGGGTGTTCCAAGTTTGGCTGGTGATAAAATAGTTAAAACCTTGGTACAAAATCCTGGGTAGGCTATAACTCTTGCTTCATCCTACAAATCTAAAGTTGTTTCATTTAAGCTATGAGTTCTGCTTTTGGAATTAGTAAAAAAAAAAGTACTCATGATTATCCCTTACCTCTCTTTATTAAGTCACTTGTAGGTGGATATTCTTAACTATTTTATTACACTAGACCTTAGAATATTTGTACTTTGATAAACACCATACTTCGCTTAAATTTCTGTATGATGTAGTTGAATTAAAAAATATCTGAAACTCATAGGAAGAGCAAGGCCACATTGTCCCATTTGGGGAATAAGCGTGTGTCATGGGTCATGGGAGAAGTCTGAGAAATTCACTCATGTATGTTCTGTGATTATTACATACAAGTGATGCTTTCAGTTCTAGACATTTACTTGAGT
The DNA here is from genome assembly GCA_004027595.1 of Dinomys branickii. Lineage (NCBI taxonomy): Eukaryota > Metazoa > Chordata > Mammalia > Rodentia > Dinomyidae > Dinomys > Dinomys branickii. The sequence goes on along the minus strand of PVLD010000148.1, from coordinate 148,943 downwards.
GACCAAATACATTGATTATTTTAATAATATGCAATGAAATAACATGCTATATGTACCTGTTTAAAAGTAATATTTAATAATTATTGAAAATGTGTTTTATTCATATCTCCAGTTTCTTATTTTTACAGCATTTTGGAATTTAAGCCATTTCAGTCAGTGACTATAAACTCAGTGTTCTTATGGCATGCAGAGTAAAGATTTGTATTTTTCTTTTACAGTTTACCTATTTGTTAAAAAGGAAAATCACTCCTGCACAAAAGTACTTTATTGTCAGCAAACCAAAACATACTCTAGGACATTATTCAATTCAAACTAAGCCCCTTGAAAGTTATTTTCTAATATGACTATTATAAACACAAGAATTTTAAAATGATCTTGTGTTTTTATTGATCATTCCATGTAAATAACTCAATAACTCCAGTGGAACAAAACAAGTACTTCTCACAGATCTCATATCTCATTGGTAAATTTGGCCCCATGAAAAATAAGTGTGTAGAGTGCAAGATACCACATACAAGGATGAAGGGTAATAAAGTGGAAGGACAGTATTCACAACACAAAGCAAAGAGGCATGAATAGATGCAGAATGCCCTTAAATTATTTTAAGAAAGCACAAAAGAAAAATGATTAAGGATATGAAAAGATCAAAGAACTTGAAGCATACATGGCCAATAAACTCATGGAAAGATGCTAGTAATCATAAGGTGCAATTTTAGATCATGAGACACTGCTCACACTGTTAGATTTGAGAAAAATCCAGAAGCTGATAGTACTAAAAGAGAAGTCCATCTATATATTACATATACATCCCCTACTATCTGGGCTGGGTGTGATTGCCATGTATATAACGTCTTTGGAGTACTAATTGATAATCTCTTAAATAGCTGAATAGGTACAAGCATTTTGACTGGGCAGCTCTTCTTTTTCTTTAAGGAGTACACTGTGTTTACAACAAGAAACTTTTTTACACATTTACAAATTGATGTAGAGGGGGCATTCATTGTACCATTGTTGATAAATGTACATGGTTGTAAAAGAGATACAGATAAGTAAACTGATTTATTCATAGAATTACCTGCTCTCTGGCAAGCAAAAGGGACAAACGCTGGAGATCCTAGTTACCCATTTAGCTATCAGAACTAGAACAATTTTTTGAATGAGAAAAGTTCTCAAGAATGCCATGTACTTACAGAGCTTTGTATAATTTTAACAATACATAAGGCAATTGACTATTATTTATCTTTCTGTATATATATGTATTGAGATAGATAAATAGATAATAAATGTATGCTACAAAATATGAAATTATGGAAGGAAGGTAGATTCTATAGATCCTGGTAGAGGAGAACAGAAGAGACCTTGATGGAACAGGTCGGCATGAGCGGTCGAGCTTCCTGCTGGTCAGAGAAACACCTCGTTGACTAAAATGTGTATTTTGCTTCCTGTCTCCGCAGCTTGTTTGAAGAAGAGATAATGTCATACGTGCCTCCACATGCCTTACTCCACCCCAGCTACTGTCAGTCCCCGCGCGGCTCCCCCGTGTCCTCACCCCAGAACTCACCAGGTGAGTCCGCTGCTGCCCATGACACCCTGAGGAGTGGGCCCCGCGTCAGTCGCCCTGTCCTTCACAGAGACCATGGGGAGCACGGGGTTCACCTTTAGGGCTAGCACAGCCGCTGCTTGTGTGGTGGCCAGCGTCCCTTCAGAGTGGCTTGTTCCCATGGGGACTTAGTTTGGACAGATAATGAGTTGACAATAAAAGTTAATAGTAGGATGCCCTCAGATATGGACTTTGCTTTCATGATGTGAGGTAGGAAGTGTTAAGGGACAAAATAATATGTTAGGTTCTTTTGGATTTAAAAATTCTAGTGGGGAGACAGATTGAATAGACAATAACAAAATATCACTATCGGGAAATAAAATGGAATTTACATAAAATAGAAGGTAAGGCACTGCGTGTAATGGACTTGGATATTTGTCCTGCAGAATGAACTAACTGCATTAAATTAGAAAAATAAAAGCAAGTAAATAGCAGATAGAACATGTATTCGTGAGTCTGGCTCTTTCTGAAAGAGGTAAATGGAATTAGACTAATGGGGTAAGTGTGTTTACTGTTCATGAAGAAGTGGCAGAAAATGAAGCTTAGCAAACAAGTGTTTTAAAGAAAGTATAGTGGAGTTGACAGAACATCAAATACATTTGCTCTTACTAATAGGCAACACGTTGTTCACAGTCTAACAGATACCAGAATTGAGACTATTTCAATAGAAATCCAACCTTCAAATATGTCCCTGGAAGCTGCTGTGGGTTCTTTGATATGTGACATGTGCCTTCACATGTGGCGGTGATAACAGACTGCACCATAATTGCATACCCAAACAGGAAGAGGTCTATTAGTTTGTTCATACAGCACAGGTTTACGGGCATCCAACTATGACCAGGCGTGGAATGTGACCTGTGGCAGAGATGAACAATACCGTCCCTGCCTTTGAAGCGCTGCGCCGGGGCAGTGAGTCAGCGACGACTCCGTGGCGCTCTGTGGTTCGTCCTGTGGTGTGGAGGGCTCTGGGAACACGGGTGTGGGAACGGTTCTTCCTGCAGGCTGGGCAGCTTGTTTGAAGAAGAGATAGGGTGTTGGGGAGGCAGTTGCCTGAGGCCTGTGATGGGAGACAAGGGAAGGAATTCAGGTTGCCAGTGACTCAGGACTGAGCCCAGGTGGGGAAGGAGTGAGGCGGCTGCAGGAGCTGCACTCTGATGCAGATGTCGGCACCATTTACCAGGAAGGAGGATGGTGGGCTTAGGAGGGAAGGCGAAGGGGACTGGTTTGGGCCTGTGCCTGCGTTGCTGAGGAATCTGTGGCCGTCGCTTGAAGACACCCACAGATAACTGAAAGGACGCTCATGAAGTGCAGGAGAGGGTGCAGCTAGGAGTTCAGTGACAAGTGGCTGGGAAGCCGGGAAGAGCAGAGCAGGGAAGATCAGACAGTGAGGGAAGAAGAGCCTGGGATCGGAGGAGTCCCAGGCTGCGGGTTAGGGCTGGGGCGGAGGAGCGTGGACGAGGTGAGCTTCTGGTTCCAGGATCTGCATAAGGAAGCTGGGCTTCTGGGAGGTGCGGCTCACGGAGCCAGTGGGTCTGGGAGAGATGTAGTCAGTGCAATGCCATCAGCTTTGAAAAGTGTGAAGCCATAAATCACCTTGTTCCAAGCAGGGCCAGTCGAGGCACTAACAGGTCACGTGCTGTATGAGGGCAATGACCCACTTGGGGGCGATAACCCACTGCAATGACACACAATGGAAGGTGGGGCCCGGCCCGCAGAGCGCTCGTCTCAGGAGATGCCAAGGGGGTCTGAAGGAGAGACGTGAGGGACCGGATTTCAGGGCAGAGTCGAACATGTGTCTGTGGAGGTCACGGGGTGGCCCCTCCCCACATCTCTTGGTCCCCTTCCCATTTGCAAAAGTTTGATCTTCCTGTTTCCTGTTATCCTTTATTCTCTTGTTTCTGCTTTGGGTTTCCTGCTTAAGAGCAACCGTGTGATACCGCAGCTTGCGTGTCTGACGTAACATGACGGCCTCCAGAGTGCACCTGTTCTCCTGCAAATGACTCCAGTTTCTCCTTTATGGCAGAGTGGTGCTCCCATGTGTGTAAACACCGCTTTTTTTAAATCCTGTGGTCTGGTGATGGACCCATGGGGTGCATCCAAGATTTAGCTATTATGAGTCCCGCTGCTCTGAACATGGTGTCTGTGTGTCACGGTGGTGCAATGTCTCTAACCCTCTTGGGAAGATGCCTAGCAGGGGGAACGGAGCCACGCAGGACATTGCTCATGACAGCCAAGGCTGTCCTTTGCAAGCCTTCCCAGAGGCCTGTCCTTTCAGAGAAAGAGGCAGAGCGCCAGCTTCCGTCTCTTCCAGGACTAGAAAAGCTATGCTCCGAATCCTGGCTGGACAGTCTTGAAATCGTATAAACATCCTAACTGCTGATCGAGTCCCCATCTTTATGTAGAGTCACGCGTGCACACCAGTTACTGCGTGGTGGTGACAAGATGCATTTTGGAAACCTTGACTACTTGGTGTGCGGCCTTTTCCAAAGGTGCCTGTCACCCGAGCACATCTAAGCTGGGACAGTGTCTGCGGTGGTCTTTTTGGGAGGAATCACCCAGGTCATATTCCTGACCCGCCCTGGAGGCTGGGACATGCGGCCAGCTAACAGTGGGCACGTACTACAGCTCGTGCCCAGGTAGGACTCACCAGCCTCGTTTTGCCCATGGAGGAATCTTTTGTTTCGTTGCATAAAACAGCTTCCTCGTCTAGCAGTATTCCTGGAGGTCTTGTAAAAAAGCAGCATTTCAAACAGATTTTTTTAAAAATAGAGCAATCTGACCCTTTTTCTTGTGGCCACAGTTTCACCCAGTTTAGTGGTGTGAGAATGATCCTGGGAAGTTACGACGGTAATAAATTTGAAAGGTCTAGTGCAGGATGCCTGGGAACCTGGTGCTCTTTCTACGCCCCGCCGACCCAGGCACATTCACACGTCTTTCCTGGTACGGAAGAGAGAGGGGCTTTGGAAACTTTGACTCACTGCTTTCTGCAGCTGCTGAAGTGCTCATCTAAAATTTGTCAAAATTCTGGAATGTGAAGGTTTATTTTTCTAGCACCATTATCATGCCAATCCCAACCTCAGTTATGCCATATGGTTTACTGTGCCAAAGAGGGGGCCCAGAGGTTTATTTAAGCTGCACATTTCTAGGAATTCAAATTCAATAACACCTAATTTGTCTAATATTTTTGGAGATGTGCTGTCTTATGTGAATTTTCCAGGTAACCAGAGCTGTAACTTTCAGTGCATAAGAATTTGTTTAACTCGCTGTTTGCTGAAACTATAAATACATCCCGCTTCTCCTTGCTTTATGGGCACAGCAGTGTGAATGTTCTGGTTTGGGGGAATTGCTGTGCTTATGAAGTGGGTCCAGAGCTGGGAGTCCGTGACTAGAACTGGACCAGCCGGAAGCTAAGCTCAGTGCTGGGTCATATTCCAGAGAAGGAAAGAGGCTCAAAGGGGACGGAAGTCATGAGATCCTTGCTGAAGGTCTCTGGACAGAAGGATCACGTGTAGCACACAGTGGGACTGCTTGAGTGTGATCTTCCTGCCCCTCTCTCTCCACCTGGTCTTCGCATCTCATGAGAACTCCTCACTCCACTCTCTCTTTTCTACCGCCCTCTTCCTCTCTTCTCCCTCTCCTCCCAGCTCTCAGCAGACAGAGGATTTATTTTTGGTCAGTTGTCTCCCTTGTCCTCCCTGGTGCAGTCAGGGTGTCGGCCACTGGTGTACCTTCCCATGTTCCCTAGTAATAAGGCTCTTCCTGGCCAAGGTCTGAGCAATCGGCACATCCCGTTGTTGTCTTCCATAAGCTGCGTCTTCATGAATGTCCACAAGCTTGAAAAATGACCTGAGGCCCTCCCAGAGCTCTCAGAGAGTAAAGCAAACACACAAGGGCTCCGGAGCTCCTGCTTTCCACCCCTATTTTAATTCCAGGGTGTGGTTTTTTGGTTTTGTCCCCTGAAGTTCCAGTGTTGGGCTATATTTTAGAAACCAGAGCTTCTGAGAAATTACAGGAATTCTTGATGATTTGTTCTTGATTGTTAAAAGGAAATTAAAACAATCACAGAGTTTTGTGTATATGTATGTTTTTGAAGTGAACCCAGAAAAAGTAGACCTGCAGGCCATCCTGGGATGGAAGTGTGGAGTGGGATTTGTGTCAGTCGGGCCAAACTCTGAGAGAGCCAGTGCAGAGCCAGTGTCCGTCATCAAGGCCTCCCAGGTTCCCAGGTTCACACCCACGGTGACAAGTGCCCAGACTTCTCAGGAATTTGAAGCCAGAATTTTTCCACTGTCTTCTGAGATGGACTTCCTCTGCTTGGATACGATGCAGTTTTTTAACGGTATATGGAAATAGAATACTGCTCTGTGGAAGTGCTTCTGGTCAACCTAGCCATGCCAGAAAGAGAAAGCCCTAAGTTCTATTGCTGAGATATTAGGGCCAATAATTAGTATAATGCCCACCATCCAGGGGGTCAGATCTTAATATGATCACATAGATGTAGCATTGACCTTTGTGTAGCTGATTTCCTTTTGTAAAATGTCAGGATCGTAAAAGTGCTCTCTCTATGAGTGTTGTGTCCTAGAACCCCTCTTGAAGTTATGGTTTCCCTGCAATTCCAACGTTTGATCTTCTGAGAACACTTTTGGTTTCCAGAGTGGAAACTGTCCTATCTGACCTGGATCTGGCAGTAGCACATGACTTGTATCAAGAATTTGACTAGAAATCCCGCTTGACCCAGCTATTCCCCTTCTAGGCATCTTCCTGAACGAGTTGGAGACGTCGTGTTACAGTGACACGTGCACACCCATGTTTACAGCAGCACAGTGCTTAAGAGCTAACTCTGGGAGGCAGCCTGTATGTCCATCGACAGATAAACGGGTAAAGAAAGTGTGGCGTCCATACACCGTGGAGCACTGCGCTGCTGTCCTGGGTCATTCGTAGGAAAATGGATGCACCTGGAGTCCACGTGAAGTGCAATAGACCAGACACTTGTGTTTAAATATCACGTAGTTTCTCTAACATGAGAAGCCCAGAGTGAAAAGAAAGAGCAAAATAAAAAATAGATAGTAGGAAGTGGGGAGACAGCTCTCTCCTTGGTTTCCTTTGATCTTCCTTCCTGCGAGGGAGCAGTGGTTCTCAGGCGCAGCTGCTCGCTGGAATCCTCTAGAAGCTCAGAGGACGCTTCTGCCAGGGCCACCCACAGATTCCAATGGATGAGCAGGTTTCTCAAGATCCCAGTGTGAAACGCATCCTCCCCCCTGTGTAGCAAGCACTTACCCAGTCATAGTGCCTGTCTCAGTGGCTAAATGTGTTATCCTCGGAGCCCCCTACCCCCTCTCATACTTGTCTCTGTGGCCCTGGGGGTGTGGATCCCACTGTGTGTGGCCCTGTGAGCCACCACACTCCTGGCTAGGCAGTCTCCTCACAGGCTTCAGTTGCAGCAACTGCTCCTACCTGTGCCTCCACCCCCAATCTCTCCTTCCCTCTTCCTCACGCTCCATCTGCCCAGCACATTCTGAAAATGATTTCTGCAGTAACCACCGTGGCATGCTACTCCCATGCGCAGGAACTCCCCTCAGTCCTCTGCTCACATGCAAGCTAGCTAGGTCTTTCAAATCCTCTCTACTTTGGCTCCAGCCGTCCTGGCTGATTTAATTTCCCGTTGACTCCCCGGTTAGTGGGGTCTCCTCAGCCTCCTCCAAACACGCAGGATGTGCTCATCCGGCTTCCGCAGCCCTGCCCCGGTGGGTGAAACCTCTCCCATCCACACCGTTTGCTTCCCGTAAGGCCCCCTCCTGGGTCCTCTCTGTCTCGCTCTCTATCTGTGCTGCTCACTCTCTCCGTGCCTTCATCTATCCCCAGTGTTCAGTGCAAATACCCAGGAGGTAGAGGGCACAGCCCGATGTCCATGGCTCCCCAGGGACATGCAAGCCGGTTGTAAGAGTCCCCAAATATTAGGTCGATACTCATAAATGAAATAAATCTCGCATGTGTAGACACTGTATCCTCTCCCTAGTGTAAGAAACCGAAAGAGTAAATAAAATTTAAAAGGTACAATAGCTATTGTGAAATGGGAAGAAAATGCTCAAAAGGAAAGAGAAACTTGAATGGGGGAAAGGAGAAAAGAAGGAAGGGAAAAGGAAAAATAAATGAATACATATATATTCACACAAGATAGTTACAATAGTTATTCTCATTGCTCTTAGCTCACTGAGAGTAAGGGTGTATGCGCACATTGCTTGCTCAGTCTGTCGTGCGTGTATCTTGGAATCTGAGCAGCGACTTTGAAGATAACAATATGCAATATACTAAACACTGTTACTCTCCTACCATCTTGTTTTGAAATTTTATACCATTGTTTTTATTGTTTACTTTTCCTTTATTTAAAATAAAAAATAGAAAAAAGAGTAAACTGTTAAAAGACTTTCTGCTCACTTCCCTGGAAACTTCAAGTTTGTATTTTTATTGAGCTTTGAAAACAAATCTGTGAATTTGAATGCAAATATAAGCTATCATGATTACCTTGAGACCATAATGTCAAGTGAAATAAATGAGACACACAACCTTAAAAAAGTCCCAAATAATTTGCAAGAGAAAGAAACTTGAAACTTGAAATTTTAACTTGGAATACAGTGCAATTGTCAAATGTTGGTGATTACTTACTTTAAATTCTTTTAACCATGTAGGGCAGACAAAATGGACCTCTAGGACTGGCTAGAGCCCCAGGGCTGTTTTTGTCTCCCTGCTTTATGTTTGTATGTCGTCTTGTTTAGGATTTAATTCTTCTGTAATTGTTCAGTATGTTTTATTTCTGTCTCCCCAGCAAAAATGCCCTTGACAGCAGCTCCACCTGATTCACTGTGGGCGTCTGTTGTTGAACCTAACACAGTAGCAGCAATGAATAACACCCATGATGCAATTCACTTGTGAAATAACTTTTTAATGAATTTGCTCAGTGTGTAATGAGTAAGATTGTGTGGTGGGTGTTTTTATTCCATTGAGAACTATTTGGTGGAAGCCTCCAGTAGTTTTTGTTATGCCTCTGGGTCCCATTCCCATATCCATCATTAGTTTAATATCCCAACTGGCTGCCTAGTCACACTGTGACACAAAGCCAGATTTTTCTGTTAAAGAGGAAGAAACTGGGTCACTTTTACATTTTATTAATAACACTTGGCTATGGAGTGACGTAAATACCTTTAGATAATCTGTAGATACTGTAGTTGGTACATTAAGAATACGATAAATATTAGTGTTACTGTTCAGGTAAGCAGGTGACATGGGCCTTCTGCAAGTATATTTGAATTCTGTGTTTATATTAAAATTAGCTGACTAAAATTGGAAGTATACTTAATTGTGTGTCCGAAATCATCCTTATAGTGCATATCGAAAAGAAGTTTGTGTGGGGCTGCTTGGGTGAGGAGTATAGGGTGCATGATATAAGCTCACCCTCCTTGCCCTCTGTACCCTGAACTTTCACACTGTAACTTTTGCCAATTGCTGTGACTTCATTTCAGCACAAGCAGAGAGATTCCAGGCTGCACAGTTACCATTAGATATGAGTAACTGCTTGACTCATGTGGTGGGACTGAGAAGGAAACATAGCCCAGGAACACTTGGCTGTCCTTATAACCATTCACACAAGATCTTTATTCTCAGCCAAAAAGCAACCAAGAAGACTTCTCCTGAGAACTGGCTAAGCTTTTCTACATTCTTCCGCTTGCAGAGGGGTCAGTGCAGTGGTTAAGAGTATTGTCCACTTTCCTTGCTAGCCGTGGTGCTGTTTTCCTAGGGGGAAGGGGAACGTGAGCACCAACACAGCTGTCCTCTTTTTGCTGTCTGCCGCAGGTACTCAGCGTGCCAACGCCCGGGCTCCAGCCCCTTACAAGCGAGATTTTGAAGCCAAACTAAGGAACTTTTACAGGAAGTTAGAGACTAAAGGATATGGACAAGGCCCAGGGAAATTGAAGTAAGTCAAGAACGGTACAAACCATGTGGCTTGTGATGGTGGAGTGGGCAGTTAGGAAATTGCTTGTGATTTGGGACCACGAGCCTCGGTGTTAGCGGGTGTGATTCTTTAGGCCTTTGTAAATGACTGGATCATGTGAAACGCAGTTCTGGACTTAGTCACAGAAAAACTGATTTACTTACTTCCTTGTCCTGAAGAGTAGCTCTCTCCTGGTTTGTGGGACATTGCTCAGATATAAAGGCTTAGCAGTCAGCTCTATTTTCTTCTGTGAAAGCAACTTCACTTGTCAACAGAATGAGTCATGAATATGATGTTCCTGCCCTTCACCCACCTCTCTTTCAGAGGGGATCACCCTGTCTGGCCTAGATTTGTTTGCATTCCCTACTTCCCCTCCTCCCCATCCTACCTCGTCCCATCCTGTGTCCCCTCCAAAGGTCATCCTGCCCCCTGCAGAGGAGGGAGAGGCCAAACCAGAAAGCCACTGTGCCCCTGGTTCAGCCCCTCCTCTCCTGTCCACTGCCAGCGAAGGGCACACTGGTGTCCGTGAAAGGATGGCTGTAATTGTCATTGTCATTGGTCAGTTATTTGACCAGAAGCATCCTTCATTTCTATCTGTCCTTTAGAGAATCTCAAGATGCTCTTAATTTAAAATTAAGTTAAGCACCATTGGATGGGTTTTTTTTTTTCTTCTTTGTTTTGTTTTGGGTTTTGCTTTGGAGAGTGCAGGCTTTTCTTCTCTCCTTCTTTCCTGGTTCTCAGTCTCCTAAGTACTTAGTAACTGAAATCCTTGTCTAGGTGTACTGAGGATGAAAGCATTATGTCACTGGGCTGTTATTCGCTCAGTAAACAGAAGTTGTATGGGCTGTGTATGTGTGTGTGTGTGTGTGTGTGTGTGTGTGTGTGTTTATGATTTTGCCTTCTGGGATAATTGATTTGGTCACTCAGAAAGGACTCCGGGTGTTTCTCAGGGTGGGGTGGAGTGCTCTGTTTACCTGTGACTGGGTTACACAACTTCTAATGCTGTTGAGAGTTGAAGACAGTGTGTACTTCAGCTGCAGACAGGGGATGTTAAGTAACTTCACTTCTCACCTAGTTAATTGCTGTAAACAGAAATTAAATGGCAGGTGCCCCAAGTTCTAGAGAGATAAGGATCAGAAAACAATCTGCATTTTTTCAAATTGTCTTTTTATGGCCAGATTAATTATCCGAAGAGACCACTTGCTGGAAGATGCTTTCAATCAGATCATGGGCTATTCCAGAAAAGACCTGCAGAGGAACAAGCTGTATGTCACCTTCGTCGGGGAGGAGGGGTGAGTAGAACAGAGAAGTGGCCAGGACGCAGGCTGCGGCCTTGGGCGGATGTTTCCCCACGTCGCTGCGGTTGCCTGAAACAGGAAATCCTCCTGGCAGGAAGTGCTGTTCTCATAAACTTAAACATGTTGGCTTTTGTTTTTTCTCTGTAAGGCTTCCTCTGGTTTTTAGATCATTTGACCTAGAGATTCTTGACTTAAAACTTGTAACAAAAATCGTTTTTGGAGGGCAGAAGTCTTGTTTGGTTTCTGCTCCCTGCATTTCTCTTCAAGGAAAAAAATGGGGCTTCAAGGGACAAAAACCAAGGGATTTCATCTGAACATCTGGGGTCTCCTTTGCCACCCTGGGTCAACTGTTAGAGAAGCTCTGTTTTGGAATCGGCTTAGAGTCCAGGAGGCTTTCACAGCAGGGCCTCTGGGAGATGGCCCTTATTCTTCCATCCCAAGCACTTCTCTTGCCTTGGGAGGCAGCAGAGGCACCAAGGGAACAACAACCAACATAGCTTCCCACCAGGTGACGGCTTCCAACCAGGCCGCCCTTCATGACTCTCCCCCGTGTGTGCATCTGGAAGGGTTAAGAAACAGAGGGGCCAAGACTCCCACACAGTGTCTGCTCCACCTGCGCCGGGTAGACCTCAAGGCTGTCACAGATCACCTCACGGGGATCGCTCCTGTCCCTCCGGGGGCCTCCCTCTTTCCCTGGGGACATCTCACTGCCTCCTTTGTCACCTGCAGCTACAACACAGAAGTTAAAAAATACCCTCTGAGTTGTTTGACTGCTGGCAGTGCTCTCTGATTTTGTTGGTTAGCATCGTTTGAGGGCCACCCCCATTTGTGTCTGGGATAAAGAAGATTGTTGAATCATAGTTGTAACATCAACCCACAGAGCCCTTCCGTGTATGGTGGATGACATGGAGACTCTCAGGTATGAAGTGACTTCCTGTGTAAGGAGTTAGGGAAAAGCAAAATCAGTACTCAACCCCAGGCCCTTTGTCTCTACATCTAGTCCTCTTGGGCCAGGCCCAGGAAGGAAGCCAGAGTCCTGAGCTGTGGCCTTTCTGGAGTTTTTCTTGTCGCACTACACCATTTTACCCTCCCAGCAAATGACTGATAACTATCTCCCAGCCATGAATAAAGTAGAATGTTCATGAAGTGATAGGGTTTGGGCAGAAGCCTGCCTGGTGCCTGAGGCTTTCATTCCAAAGTTTACAAATGGACTTCCAGCTGGTATTAACCTAAAGATGCAGGTGCACCATGGGAAAGCAGGACCGATGTTGCTGGTCTTGCCAAGGTGTACCTGGGACTCCAGGCATTTCCTTACAGAGCCAGTCTGGTATGGATGAGGGTCTTTCCCTCCCCCAGGACTCCAGTTGCTTCCTTCATTGTTGGACCATGGAGTGTTTGGGGGTTTTTGTTTTCTTGTCCATTCTTTCTTTGAAACAAGATCTCATTACGTTGCCCTGGATGGCTTTGAACTTCTGGGCTCAAGTGATCCTCCTGCCTCAGCCTCCTCAGGAACTGGAACCACAGGCATGCATGATTGTGCCCAGCCCAGTTTGTTGAGATCTCAGAGGCAAAGGGAAGTGTTTTGAGTAGAACAGATGGTCCGTAGGCGTGGCCTTCCTCAAGCTGTCTTCTCTGTTCTAGACTGAGGCGATCGGTTCCTCAGGAAGGGTCCAGGCTGAGTGGAGCTGTTCCTCGATGTTTGATTCCCTCTGATATCCAGAGCTCCTGGCCACCATCACCTGTACTTACTCTGGTCCCAGGGAAAACAAAGGAGAGGATGTTTGAGGTGTGCCCTTGGTTATCAGGAGTCATCTCTTATTCTCTTTTTTCTGGATGGCTTATTGAGGCAGGATTTCTGGGCTCTTGGCTTAATCATTCCAGCATGATGTATACAGATTATTAGATGCTAACATTTTTCTGCTGTTGAAGTACTGAGAATACATTTACTGCTTAGAAAGATCACAACTGTACTCTTGCTGAACCTTAGAACTGCATAACATAAAGGTGCTTTTGAAGCCTTTCTAGCTTTTCAAACACATTGACTGTACTGTGTGAAACAATCATAACATTTCTATCAGGACTATAATAACCAGCCAAAGTAAAAAGCTACCCAGATCTTTTCATTGAGCTACAAAAGTGGAAGTTTTCTGTTACTTTGCTTTCCCCAACTTTAATGCCCACAAGATGTATCATTTTGTAAGTTGTTCATGTCTAGGCCTAGCAGTAGATATTTAAAAACATAGGTGTCTGGTACTCAAGTCTTGGTTTCTAATGAACGAGAAGCCCAGGGGTGGAGAGACAGCTGATTTTAGGACTCGGGCAGCACGCCTGCCCAGACAGAGCCTGAAACTCCTCATAGCATCTGCCAGAAAGTACAGAGGCTCTCAGAAAACCTTGTGTGATGGAGGCTGCCAGAAAGTCACAGGAGCCAACTGAGAGAGCTCCCGATTGCCAGAGCCAGGGTCATCTGAGCAGCAAAACAAACAAATAAAGTAGTATTGGGTTTTAAGCCAAAGTGTAAGTACACATCCATGCTGCTGAAGCACATGGATGAATACATAAATAAATAAATGGAGAAGAATTTGAAATCTCCTGCATGGAATAGTTCCAAACTCAGTCTAACTTCCTGCACCTTACTTGTGAGCTGTGCATGGTGACTTTCTTCCAAATGGAAAGGAGGGAGAGGAGAAAGCTTAGAGTAGAGAAAACTGGCAAACACTGCCTCTGTCAGGCGGCCAGGGTTAGCATCAGCAGTCCCAAGCCACGTTGGTAGAATGTACCCTTCACTTTCCAGAGGAAAGCTAGCCCCGGGTCTCCTTCCCACACCCGTCACCTCAGTCCACCCACAAGGAGAGCATCAGGTGAGTCCCTTCGGGGCATTGTGGGAAACATCTTACCAGTACTCTGACAATTGTTCAGATTATCCACACCAGGGGAATCCAGGAACCTGACGGTCAGGAAGAAGTGTGATAATTAAATGTAACATACTGGTTGGGACCTTGGAACAGAAAAGAGGTGTTAGCTGAAAGCTAAGGAAATCTGGGTAAAGTGTGCATTTTTGTTAGTAATAATGGATCGAGATTAATTCATTAATTTTGCTACCACTTTTCCCCACTGTGGTGTATGTCAATTGTCCCTATTACCAAAGGGACAAGTTTTACAAAACCTTAGTCAGGAGAGAACTGAACATGAGGAAGCTGGAGCCTAAGGTGTTAAATCCACTTCATGAGAACAGGGTTTGGGTGTGTTTGTGGGGTTGAGAAACAGATGGTTTAAAGCTAGGGGAGAGGTCACTGCAGGCAGGGAGAAGTCAAGTTATTGGTGTGTCTGCAGGCACGCGGTCCAGTTCCATGGCTCTTTGAAAGCTTTGGTCAGAAAATGGCGGCATTAGCGCCATCTGAGGGTGGAGTTTCAGCCCTCTGAGGTCACCAGGTTGCCCATGGGGCACTCGCACAGGGCCCAGTGAAGGGTCAGTTTGAGATAGACAAAAATAGCCTCTGGATTCCTAAAAACCAACTTGGGTGACTGTGCCTACCTACCTCAGACGTGTTACCTGTAGCAAAGCTAATGAGAGTATACCCTGAAGCTACCTGACTTCTGAAACTAGTGACAAAAGCAAGGCTGTAAAAGTGAAGCTAGAGGGTTTATCCCAGGCCTTCAGTTATAACAAAGGATCTAATAGGAGATGTCAATAAAAGGGAAATTGAGTCTAGAGTGTACAAGAACTCTCTATGCTGTCTTTGCAGCTTCTCTGTAAATCTAAACTATCCTAAAATGGCTTATTAAGAGAGAAATATATCAAATAGAGAGACTTAAGGAGTGCTTCCCTGAGGGATGTGTCTTATTGCCTCTGGATAACTTCTGGTTGTGTATAAACCTCGGTCATTACATGAGGTATGAAGAGTAAGAAGCCCACAGAGTTAACTTTGTGGAGCATCCAAACCAGGGGGGATATTGATGTATAGAATATTATCTTGTGTCAACTCTGCTATCTATGAGTGGTTAATACTTTGTAATTTTTATTGATACCATCTCAATGACAGATTTTCTATCGTCACACCCTAGGTCTTTCTTTACAATAAATTAGCTGAAGCATAAGGAAAGGGGGATTTACTTTGATGAATGATACACTTATTTGCATTCCGAAACAGTATGAGTTTGCAGATTCAGAAAGACTTCAGCTCTGCTTAAGCTATTTCTTTGCATAGATTGAACCATGAGACATAGATCGTTCCTAAAATAAAGAGAGGCTTGTTGGGAAATTTTAGTCAGAAATTTACATGATGGCTACAGATTAATATTGGAGATACCTGTCTTCAATCGCAAAAATATAAAACTCATCTGGGAGTCTATGGAGGAAAATGTGTAGTCTTAGTTGACAGCTGTTATTTCTCACTGAGATCATATTTTGTGTTACGCTTGGCACTGTACAAAGAGTAGATGGTTTTTACGCACTATCTTGTGATCAGTGGTTTAATTTGGTTAGAGCTGAGAGTTTTGCCCTAGCCGTGAAGTCATTAAAATTTCCACCCCTGTTAATTTGGTTATCTTGCCTTTCACAGTGGGGTGGGGGGCTGTCAGTGAAATGGCTAGGAACTGAGTCATTGAGGTTGAATGTTTTGAGAAACTGCACAAAATGCTGGCCTGATCCTGTTGGGTTTCATTCTGCCTGGAAGTTGCTTCTCTAGGGAAGGGAACGATAAAATGCTATGTATTCTCCTGTGTTATTGTTTTTGTTAATTAGAAGTCCTAGCAATGAAAGTTTGATCAATGTCAAGTTAGCCAGGTAGACTTTGGTGCTCTGATAAGGCATTCAGGACCATTAACTTCTTAGACTCAAAACAGTACAGAAATAATAGCCTGGCTCAAGGGAGGATGTTTACATCCGTTCTGCTCCTCTTTTCTCCATGGCCCGCCCTGTGAAAGGTACCTTTGTTTAAGGGAGAATGAGCTCAGTATGCAAGAGGTCTCATCAACATGACACCAGTCACCTGCCTTTCAAAGTAGTGATGAGAAGAAGGGGAGAGGTGTGCAGACAATTTTGGGTGGGGACATGAAGACTCCTTAACATCTTCCCCTCCATGCTTTCTGCAGTCCTCTCCTGAGCCAGGCAAATGGAAGCAACCAGGGCCAGCCTGAAGCAGTCTGCCCCTTCCTTGCTGCTAGCGCAACCAGCGGTCTTCATGTGATTGCGCATGGCTTCTCTAGAAGCTGTGGGGTCCTGAGCTTGACCACTGCTTTCTCAGAAACCCACAAAGCTTCAAGTTGAACTTACGATGCTGCTTGTTTTCTAGTAAAGAGAGACATTCGGAGGCTAACCAAATAACCCACTCTTTGCAGAAGAAGGTGCTTCCGGTTCCGGGCTGTGAACCCGAAGCACCAAGCGCTGCTCTGCCTGTCATTTCGGATTCGCGTACTCCCTCCCGGGGCCTGCCTGAGTGGCTTGGTGAGACACCTGCTGCCGCAGCTGCTCGCAGGTGAATCGCGGGCCCAGAGGCCGCGTGGGTCAGAGCCAGCCCGCAGGAACTGAAGGAACTGACGGTGTGTCTCTCTGCGGCTGTCTCCCTCCTCATGTGTGTCCTTCCCGTGGGCCCTTTGTTTTCCGCCATTCTTAGTTGAAAATAAGGAATGGGAGAGTAGAAATTCACTATGTTAACAAATATCCATTGCTGCTGACAACACTGGCGGGCCAGGCTGCCAGTCTAGCGACTGTACAGTGTTTGTGAAGCTTGGCCCACACTTGGAGCTCAGAACAGCTGGCGCCCTGAGGTCTGCCAGTCCTCAGAATGGCCCGCCTCCCATGCAGCTGTCCTGTGGCTACACCCGCTGTCCAAAGTTTCTGCATTTCCGCCCCAAGCCTTTAGCCGTGGAACTAACCGAACAGGCAAAACAGGAATGGAACCAACGATCCCTGTGATATGAGTCATGTTAACTATTTATATGGAAGAGGTTGCTAAGGCGTTACAGGAGCCACGTGCACAGAGCACCCTGCTGCGACATGTTTTATTAAGTCTGCTAAGCTTGTGATAGAGACATTGGAATTGTAACTATGATAGATACATGTTCTCCTGTAGGTGGTCCTGAATTTCAGATCATAATCAAATCAGTCTAAAGTGTGTCTTGGCTTTAGAGAAACTCCTTCCATGCATATAGAGTTAAAAACAGCCCACATAGACCTGACCAGGTTAAGATCCATTTCCTCCTGGGGGAGCTATCGCTTTGTTCTCTCTTGCCAGGGAAGCCACTGTTCAGTTTAACTCCTCGGGGAAAATTTGCCTTATCATCCATGATGTTCATGTTACCATAGAGAAAGAACCAGTCGGTGAGGTCTTTGTTGTTTTAACAAAGTGGACCGTGTCAGAAGATGTTACACAGTGAACTTCCTAAACATGATTCTCCTGTGCAATTTCTATTTTCAACTTGAGTTGTCTCTTAGGGATGGGCATGGCCTGTTGATGTTGCTTGGCCAGTATACGGCTTCGTGACAAACTTGGTGCAGCATGTTCATTCTGCTGGATGCCACGGAGCCACACGAACAAGGCTGGTCTACTCATGGGAGCATTGGAGAGCCCTTGCCCTTGGCTCAGCTCAGTATTGCGCCCCTGCATGCATCATGCCGGGGGCCTGGGCGGGCTGGGAATGTGAGCAAGGCTTTGTGCTCTTCACCCTGCAGTCACAACCAGGGCTCCAGCGCAGGCACATGAGGATCACGCACTCTGCTCTTCACAGTGGGATACAAACCCTCAGAGAGTGAAGCCAGAGAAAGCCTGACTTCTTAAACCCAAAGCCACAGTCAAACCTATTTGACAAAGACTAGCTATCTGTAAGAAAACCACTGCGTCTTTCACTGAAGCACAGCCGCCTCGGGCACCTCTGGCAAAGCCCCAGCCTGGCAGCAGACAGATGCGCAGCAGGGGTCTCAGGCTTGGGGAATTCAGCCACTCTGTGAGGTTGCTGCCCCCCAGGACGCTGTGGCCACTGTCAGTTTCTGGAAGGTTCTGCACTCAGGGAGAGGATTTATAGAGAGCTGGACTGTTCACTAAAGTAGCATTTCCCCTACTTTTTTTTTTAACCTTTCTATTAGTGTGTTTGCAGTCCACCTGAATGTGTCTCTCCTGGAGTGTGGGTACACGCAATCCTTCCTGATCCTCCTCCCCCCACTCCACCTCCTGTCGCCCATACCCAGCCCTTGGCGGTGTCTTTCTGTGAACGTTTCAGGCTCTGCCCACCTCACACTCACTGAGGTACCTTCCGCCTCTGCCACCCTGGCAGGAAATCAGGCAGTGGCAGCACATGACAGGGGACAGCTGCGCCCAGTAAAACCCTATTTACCAACTGAGGGGGTGGGGCACGTTGGCCCACAGGCCAGAGTTTGCCAACTGTGCTGTGTGAGCAGTACAGCTTTAGTCTCTACAAACATTTAAAATGTACTGAGGGACAGGCAGGAAGGAGCAACAGACGGCAAACTTGGGGGCCAGGAGTCTCAGTCGATTGGCTGAGGGGTGTCCTCCGGCCTCAGTCTTCTGTGTAGAGCAGAGGGGCCACACTGGCTTCTAGAAGGCTTTGGCCATTGTTATTCTTGCTCTACAGCAAGACTAAGTGATACGTAGCAAGGAGAGGTATGTAGTCCAGTGCTATCCTTTGCTGGTCTGTGTCTAATAAAGCTACCGCAGACAGGATGCGGAGTCCAGGATGAAAGCCCCATAAATCAAAGGTCTGAGGCTTTAGCTCAAGACAGGCTCACTGTGAGTCACCAGAGTAAGGTGGCTTCCCCATACATGGGGAATTTAACTTGTGTGGGTAGAGGAAAGCAGGCAGCACTCTGGAGCAGACAACCGCTCTCAGCTCTGTGCTGAGGCCATAGGCGCAGGGATGGGTCAGCCTCAGATCTCTCAGGGTGGCCCAGGGATTGCCACCCGTGCCTGAGAGAAGCTGGAAGGAAGCAGAGAAGACCAGGAGTGGGGTCATGCACACAGCGAAACTGAGAGTTCCTGTAGAAAGTGGCTATTTGCAAACTGCCCTGTCTTGAAGATCTAGCATCACGCCCAATGCAGAATCGGCACTCAGATGTTTGTTGGAAGAAAGACTCTGAGTATATGAGGAATGCTCCAGTGGGAGAAGTGCTCTGCTTACCCTTGGTAGCTGTGGCTCCAGACCAGGGCCAGTGGGGAAGCCAGAGTGAGCATTCGCCAGCCTTGGGACAATGTCCCTCCTGAGCCTCCTATTAGCTGTACTCTGTTTGCTGGCCTGGGCCAGGCCCACCGTGTCACTGCAGGCCTGGTGCCCAGAGTTTGCTGTATGAATGCTTCCCGACATGCAGGTTTCCTGGCAGTGTGGTGTGGGTGTGGGTGTGAGCCCTGACACCACAGTAATGTGCAAAGCGGCGCAGGCTACCATGAGGACCGACGGCTTGGCTTTACTGCACCCACGTTTCTCTCCATTTATTTACTAAAGAAATAGCCCTAGCACATTAAAACTGCACAAATATTGTGCAAGACAAGGTTATGTGGAAAAAACAAATCTGGAGTTGATCTGAAAAAAGATACTAAGTAAATAACAGCATGTGTGTATTCAGATAAGGCAAACACGGAGAAGTGGCTGTGTGCGTAACGGGTGCCCGGACTGTGTGAGCCCAGTTCCATGCTCAAGGAAGCAGATAAAGGCCATGTTTGGGTTTTGCTTTCTGGTGTCCCAGCTCGCTTCTGCCTATAATAGGATCCTTTTCAACATCACATCATCACTGGTAAAGAGCAGATGATTTCCTTTCATTTAAAAGTGCACCAATAGAATAAACGGAGAGGAGGGAGGAGGGAAGGGAGGAGAGAGGGAAAGGGAGGGAAGAGGGAGGGGAGGAGGAGAGAATTCCACCACGCTTATCCCATCTTACAGTTGGTTTCACTCTCCCATAGCTTTCTCCCTGCCTTTGAATCTCTGGGTGCTTTTTAGCATAGGGTAGGTGTACTTCATAGTTTCCAGCTTAAATTCAATACATCGAACTGCTTGGGCGCAAACTCCTCTTTGTGGCAGTTCTCGCTCTAGGCCTTGTAGACCTGACACGCTCTTCCCTTCCACTTCACCTTGACCCAAAGCCTTTGTGAGTAAAGTAGAGTTCACAGCATACTTCAGGCTCTTCCCCGAGCACGTTCCATAGAAAATCTTCCGCACCCTCGTGCTCACCGTCTATAACGTTCTGTGACGTTCACTACTCTACTGTCATCCTCTGTTCTGCCTCTGATCTCTGGAGGGACCCAGGAATCCATAGTCGCCTCTCTCCAATGCCTGGAAGTTTCTTTCTTCTCTTATTGAGAAAGTGTCCAGAAACTCAAAGAAGATAGCACATCCTGGACCTGGATGTGACTGGTTCCCGCTGCTTCCTCTGGGAGCCCTCTTTCCCCATAACCTCACTTCCGATATTTAAAAGCTTTATCTCTTGTGTGTATACGTTCAGATTGCTGTTTGCCTGTCCTGTGCGTTATATGATGTGTAGCTTATTTTTGGATGCACTGCATGTAAGTGTCCAGTTCACTGTGCTGGCTTAAGGCACAGTGAACTCAGGAATTTGTTCACTTTATTTTGTGCAGCCCTGATATAGAAACAATTCTCTTGTAAGCAGTATGCTATAGAAAGATGGGCTCGGGAGAAAATATTCCTAATATTTAGGAAAGAAATAAAAGCTGACTATTACTTTATGTTTTTTCTTTTTTAACAGGCTAGATTACAGTGGGCCTTCCAGAGAGTTTTTCTTCCTGGTATCCAGAGAACTCTTTAACCCCTATTATGGCTTATTTGAATATTCAGCCAACGACACATACACAGTGCAGATTAGCCCCATGTCTGCTTTTGTGGACAATCACCATGAATGGTAAGAACCGCCCCCCACTGGTCTTCAGTTGATCTTCTGTGATATTTGTTCACTTTTAATAGGAGCACACATTTAGCATCCTTTTCCCTGGAGAAGATGATTATTCATTAAATACCTCACTGGACTGTAATTTTTGCTGTCAAGTTGAAATAGATGGGCAGTCTCCAGGCTGGGAACAGACAGTGTTACAGGAGATCAGTTTTGACTGAGTTGGATAGAAATCAGAAGCTTTTTCCCAAGATATAGATGATTTCAGATTCCTGGCAAGAGCGCTAAATCCCTCTGTGCACCTTGTGTGTCAGAGCACTGAGCTGGGAGGAGGGAATGAGCGTGACCCCACAGCCCGGCAGTTTTCCCGGTGGTCCTTGGGGAGGTGTTTGGCCCTGGGGTGCAAGGGAGTCAGCATCTGGAGTGCTGGCCAAGGGGAGGCCAGGGAGGGGTGGGCAGGGTCAGTGACCCAGAGGGGCTGGTGGACCGCACAGGAGCTTAGTGTTGCCCTAAGTGCCCACTCTGCCTAGGAGCCTCTCCAAGTGTATGACCAGGGGTTGCCTCTTCCCTCACCATCACACAAAATCATCAAGGAGAACTGACTTAGTCCCGTGAGAGTGTTTACTCCGGGAATTCTGAACTGTGCTCTGTGCATCTTTTTTGAATCCTGGAATGTGTACACTGTAAACGTTTGCACAGCCCCTATCAATGTGTTCCTGTTCATCGTGGCTGATAGTAACCAGGAAAGGACGTGCCGGGGCTCCTTGGGGAAGCTTCCTGAGTCGTGAGGGCTGTGTGGCTGGGCAGAAGGCGGTCACTCTGGGGTGCACCCTGCATGCCAGCTTCTGGTGCCTGCTGTTCCGAGTCCTCCTCACTCAGGCTCTGACAGTTGTGCTAACAGAAGTGACACAGAGAGGATCAAAGCTGCTGGGTGTTAATCTCAAAACAGCAGCCTGACACTAAAATTACAAATGGACAGAGTGAGTCCCAGGGTGTGTTTAAACTTTTGGAAGGATCCCTCTTTAAGAGAGCTGGAAGCTAGCATAGCTTTCACAGAGAAAGCAAGTGTGCATATATCCAAGACCACACAGAGATGCAGAATGAGGTTTCTGAGTTGATTCAGAATGGAATTGAACTTTGACATTTTGCAGAACAGAATGTCCCATGAGGAAACTCCCCCAAGTGTCCAACCACATGATTCTTGCAGAGATCTGATGGTTACCATCAGGAGTTGGGTTTGAAACCTTCTCAGTATGCAGTGGGGATTTTCTCTAAAGGGAATTATGAGTTTGTCCTAGAAAAGCCCAGCCGGTGCTCACACATGCAGATTTGAAGGGGACAGTGCATTCCCTGCCACCCCAGTCTCTTCCTGTCAGTGTCCTGTGAAGGTGGCTTGGGAAATGTCATCCTCATGTTCATGAGGGACTCATGTCATGACATGTGGGTGCCACATGGTGATGATGGGGACACAGGTCAAGGTAGGGCTGTGTCACATCAGCGCAACCGGTTCTTCAGCAGCAGATGTAAATTACGGGCTGACGAAGACACAAGCTGCAGTGCACACAAATGCTGAGGACCTAGTCGGCAGCTCATCCCGGACAAACAGATGGTTAGAGCTGGGCCATTCTAGAAAGCACACAGACCCGTTTAGAAACTGCTCTGACATGTACACTGTCTTGTGTTTTCTTCCGCAGGTTCCGGTTCAGTGGTCGGATCCTTGGTCTTGCACTAATACACCAGTATTTGTTGGATGCTTTCTTCACACGGCCCTTTTATAAGGCTCTTCTCAGAATGTAAGAATATTTTTATGGCTCCTGTAATTAACATGTGAAAATGCACTGTTTAAACTGAGCATGTGACCCCTGTAGTCCCAGCACTATGGAAGGCTGAGACAGGAGGATTGCAAGTTCAACCCCAGCCTGGACAATTTAGCCATTTAGTGAGACCATACCTCAAAATTTAATAAATAAATAAATAAATAAATAAATGAGCCAAGGATATAGCTCACCGTGAAGGCCTGGGTTCAGTCTCCAGGACCACAAAACAAAACAAAAAAGTTCATTAAAAAGAGTCTTCAGTCTTCTGTCAGAGTTGCCCTCTATTCATTGTTGTGAATCTATTGCTATTAAACTAAACAGTGGGTTTGATTGTGGAAAGTAGCACAGTTTCAAATACGGTTCCTGGTTCTCTCCCTGCCTCTGACCCTTTGGTCCTGTCCAGCTGCCAGAGTGCTTTGCTCTGAGTATCTGTTCTTGTGGCAACACATGTCTCCTCAGAACAACTGTACTTCAAACACTGGCCTGGGATCCCTGTGGTATTAATGCCAATTACTAATAGGATAGCTGTGGGTTAGCCTGTGACTCACAGCCCTGGATCCTTTATGAGGTGCATTTTTTATTTCGCTTCTTCCCAACCTGCAACTGCTTGCTGCTGGTCAAATTTTCCTTCTCCTTTGCTCTGTTCTTGTTTGTTGTTTGGTTTGTTTGTTAGGGGTAGGCAGCACCATACTGTGCTTGAGCTCTCCCTGTATGCGACGCAGTAATGTATCACAGCAGGTGAAAATGAGGCCTTTTTCTTTATTGTTAGGACAGTAAGTGGATGTGATTGGTTGTCATAGCGTGTGGAACAAACTGCTCCTGTCCCGCAGTCCCTCACCAGGCAGAGCAGAAGCAGGCTGCTGTCCGGCTGGAAGAGAGTACTGGGTCCTGGCTTGCTTGTGTCCTGTGCATTCCCGACCTGCTTTCTGCAAAATGGAAGCGTCCACCTCACCCAAAGCAAGCAGACTGTTTCTTGTGGCCCTAGGGTCCCGGGGAGGTGTCTGCCTGCTTCTGCCTGCCTGCCTTTTGGGGTTTCGCAGCTGCAGTTCTTGCTGGGTCCCGTTCTCTCCCCACACGCATCTCCGCACTCGGAGCCTGTCTCCTCACCCTGTGGATTCCTGGAAGGGCAGCCTGAGTGCCATTCCCGCTGGCCGCAGATTCTCACTTTCTGTGCACCATGGTCCAGCTGCCTTCATGCCAGGCGCTCTGGAGGCTTTCACGGTACTCCCCTCAGCCCTGTCCCAGACCGTTCTGTGGAGCACCACCCTGTGCGACTTTCCCTGACTCTTTCCTCCAGGGACTGATGCCACCGGGCCCCTCAGTTCTTTCCTGACTTCTCCCTTTCCTCCTCCCACCTGGCCCTGCAATGTTGGGGTCCTGACACTTCCTCCACACTTGGCCTCTGCCCTGCCCTCCCCAGGTGGATGCGGTGAAGTTTCTCTACTCGCCTCACCCTCAACTCTGGAGGTCCCCAAACCTGTTCCCTGGCCTCACGGTCTGACGTTGCAGTCCACACCAGCACGGTGAAAGCAGAGATCCTCGTTTTCCCGGATCTAAAACCAGGCCTTTCATGACCGTTGATGCTGCGTGTATTCTCGGCCACTCTGCTCAGCAACTGGAAGTGACCCTTACGCAGGGCCGGCAAGTGTGAGGGACATGTCTTTCTCCTTCCCACCTTGGGCCCCATCCCCAGGAATGGCACGCAGGGCTTATGGTGTATCCTGCAGAACTCCCGTTCCTTCGAGGTCCGCCCAGCCCGCAGCACTCAGGGCTGTCCATCGGTGCAAGTTGGCTGTGACAGAGGTTCAGTAGCCGCCACCCCTCGATTTAGATGCCCTTCCTTATGGCCCTTCCCATTTATGAACTTCTACATTTGCTTTTTAAGTAATGCTCAGATTCATCTTCTCTCCACTCTTCCTTGAAACCCAGGTGGGCTTTGGCCCGGGATTACTGCAGTGGTCTGTCCGAGAGTCTCTGTTCCATTTTAAATAACCCCCTGCATGGAACTGTTGAGGACCTGTTTGTGTGGCACCTCTCACATCTGGTCGTGGCGTTCCCCTTCGGTACACCTGAGGCACCGCGCCCCTGCAGACCTGCTCAGAGCCTGCTCCCAGCCGCTCTGCAGCCTCGGCCTCTGGAGATGGTCCTGCAGCCTCTGCATTAGTGCAGCCCCCATTTGGGGAATTCTGCGCTCAGCCCTTGCATTTTGTCCAGGCTATTCTCTCTCCTTTCGTTTCCCTTTCCTTTCTTCCTTCCCATTCCTTCCTTTTAAAAATATCTCTCCCTGCTAAATATTCTACACGGTTTAATGTGAGCACCATCTGCTCTGCAAACTTCCCCCAAGTCCCCAAGTCAAGGCGAAGCCCCTGTGTTTGCACTTAGAGCTCTCTGTACCTACCTCACCTTCACTATAAATTAAAGATCCCTTTAGAAAGTCTGTGAATGTGAGCACTTCTACCTGTGTCCTCATGTACCACCTTATACTCACTGCTCTGCTGTGTGCCTGTGCTCCCAGGAGCAGTGACGTTGCATTCATCATGTTGCCTTGAAGATGTCTGGCACACGCTAGATGCATGACAAATGTTTAGAATGATCTGAACAAAGTGACCCTTAAGATTGAGCTGACAGGCGGAAATTTCAAAGCAACTGTAGCAAATCAATTACTACCACCTTGCAAAGGGCAGATAATTGTAGCTGTACCTCGTGCAGATTCTGTCTCTGCAATGAAAAAAAAGGGAGGGGAAGAAGCACAGAAAGTCATTATAATTATGGAGAGATCCTTTGGCTACTAGCTTCAGAACTGCAGAATAAGAACTGTGAGGAGAGGCGGGTATAGGTGAACATGAGTCACGGAATCCAGTCTTTAAAAAAAGGAAAAACAAAGTTAAAGCACAGTACAGAAAAATGTAAAGATTTCAAATTAGAAGAACAATATTTTAAGGTGGCATAACTTAGCCAAAAAAGAATATCGAATCCAAGTTTTCAACCCAAGCTCCATTTGGAGAGCTGGACCCACTTAGCACGGTTGTGTCCACGGTAGCCACTCTGCCACTCAGAATGTAGAGAAGGGAACGCGGAGTGGCCCCTATGAAGTTTTGTATATCTGGGATGTTCGAATCAACGCCAAACTGGAGAATGACTCCACTGGTTTGGTTACTGAACCTGACTGAGGACATCTCAGTAGTCACTGCCTGTTACAAAGTTGGTCGCGTTCTTCTTGATGTTTGGTTCCCTTCCTTGGCTCTGGGTTTTTGCTAATAGCCGGGTGCCCCTGTTTGCTTGTTTGTCACCCTAGCCTGTGTGAGCTGAGCGACCTGGAGTACCTGGACGAAGAGTTCCACCAGAGCCTGCAGTGGGTGAAAGACAACGACATCCACGACATCCTGGACCTCACGTTCACCGTGAACGAGGAAGTGTTCGGGCAGGTCTGTGTGGGCGCACCGGCGCACCCCGGCTGTGGTGGTGGCGTGGAGCTGATGAAAAGTGAAGGCCATAGCGCAGATCAGATGCTCACCTACTTGTAGCTTATTGGGCGGTTTAAACCCAGGATGGCACTCAATTATAATATTTTTGGTTACAAGGATTATTCTGATGCCAACTGCAGTTTAAGATGTTCTCATTTATGGATTATAAATGAGCCTTTGTGTGTTGTAAAAAAAAGCTGCCTTAATTTCCAAACACGGTATCCACAACAGATACGATAACACATACCTTCTAGATAAGAACTGTGTGTTCCTAGAGAATATGGGTTTTTAACAGTCCCTCCTGTCCTGGGGAGGAATAAGAAGCTGCTGACTTGCTGTATGTATTTCGCTCTCATTCAGATTTCAGAACTGAAATTGATTGTTTTGAAGCTGAGGAAATAGAAACAGCATTTTGGAGAAGGCTTAAAAATAAAACTTAAATTGGTTTATTTCCAAGTTGGTGGAAGTGTAGATTAAAAGATTTCTTTCAGCAATTATAGCTTAGTTCTTCAAGCCACTCACATCTGGCTTGTTTTCTGAACTTCATGTGTTTTGAAAAATAAGTCCTCATAACATGCACTTGAGTAGAGTTGGGTTTGCTTAAGTAACTCTCCAGGGCCGGCTCTCTTAGAGGAATTTGTGGAAAGGGTTTTGTCAAACCTTCAGATAGTGGAGGGTGTCTGGAGCCAGTTCATCTGCATTTAAATAACACTTTACCATGATAGTCCATGTTGAGCCATCCAGGCTGCAAACTTCGGCTCTGCCCCTGGTGTTTCCTGAGCACCTCTGTGCCTGAGGTTGGGCGTGGGGCCTCATCCCTGCCACGGGCTCCCCAGGGGCTGGGCGGGGATGAGCAGCAGTGTTGTGACACCCACTGGGTTGATTTCTGGTCAGATTACTGAACGGGAATTAAAGCCAGGGGGTGCCAATATCCCGGTGACGGAGAAGAACAAGAAGGAGTACATCGAGAGGATGGTGAAGTGGCGCATTGAGCGGGGTGTGGTGCAGCAGACGGAGAGCCTGGTGCGCGGTTTCTACGAGGTAAGGACTCTCGGGCTTGCGGCCAGGGCTGGGGGCCTGCAGCACTTCTGTGTGGAGCATCCCATCCCCTCTTGTGCTCTAGCTACTGCGGTTGCTCTTTTAATTTCAAAAGTCCAGCTTTTCCTGCATGTTTCAAAAGCACACATGATGGGGCTGGGGATATAGCTCAGTGGAATAAGCTCCTGCCTTGCCAAAAGCACACATGTAAAAGTTTAAGCCCTTGTTGCAAGAGAGCACTGAAATGATGGATAGGGCACCATGGCGCAGAGCATTGGGTGCTTTCATGACCTCTGATAATGTTGAAGTTGTGACTAGGACTTGTGCTGAGATGCAGTAATCAAATCTCATGCTCAATCTGTGAGAGAATCGAGAGCAAGAATGACTCATTACATGTCTTCATGTGACATTTTCAGCAGGCGCCTTAGAGCTTCTTCAAGAGAGAAAAACACACAGTTTCATCAGTGATCAATTGTACAACAGGACTTCACCCAGCCAGGGACTAAGCTGCTTAGCTTCTGAGGCAGATAAGATCAGGCATGGTCCAAATGGTGCAGCCATGCGGTGAACAGATTTCTCTGGGACCGTCTCACCCACTCCACGCTTTCGCAACACCCTGTGTTTACAGAGAACCTTGCCGTGTTCCAGATGCTTCCCCAGGGTGCGCTGTATACCTGAAAGCTCCCATGTGCTCTTTTCCCACCAAAGCTTACTGACTGCCTGCAGGTCCCCAGGCACACTCCACCCTGTGCTCTCTCCACCCTGCAGGTAGTGGACGCCAGGCTGGTCTCTGTGTTCGATGCACGTGAACTGGAGCTGGTCATCGCAGGCACTGCTGAGATAGACCTGAGTGACTGGCGAAGCAACACAGAATACCGAGGAGGTGAACTCTGACTTGGCGGTGCTGGGCTTCAGGTTCCAATTGAAGGGAGGTGTAGCTGAGTGTGCAGTGTGGGTGCAGGGCAGACAGACACACTTGCATGCCAGTCACAGGTCTGATGCAGTCTCCCTGGAGACGCTGGGCAAGGCTCTCCCAGCCGCCCCTCCCCCGTGCAGGGAGGGCTGTGTGTGCACCACCCGAGAGAGTCATAACGCCTCATTGTTTGGGAGTCTCGTGTCCATAGGAACACACATGAGTGTGTCATGACACAGATGCGGTTGTAAATCTTATTGAGAGCCCTGGGAGGAGCAGATAAGGGGCAGTCAGGTCCGCTAACCCAGGTCATTGGCCCTGAATGGCAAGCAGCTGTGCTGCCTCTTGCTGCAAGTGCACAGGCAGAGAATTCGTTAAGACGTGTTCGGTCCTTCTCCTCCTGGGAAGGTTTAGCACAGACAACAAGGGGATCCTGAAGGTCAGGAGACTTGGATGCTCCAAAACACCAGTGTACTTGTTTGCTGAGCAAGGGTGCTACTCACTCAGTACCAAATCATTTAGTCTTCACCAAAGCCTAGATGCGGAGCCTATGCATCACTGTGCCCTGTCCAACCTTGATTACCCAGCTCACAGGTCTCTTCTCCAAAGGGCACTAAACGCCCTTGGTGAAACGGCAAAGCGTGAGGTGAGAAGCCCTCAGGCCCTACAACTACGAACACACTGCTCTCTTCCCCAGCCTTTTGTGTATCTGACTGCTGACTCAGAACTAAAGCTTTTGTGAACGGAAAGTACGACTGGCCATTGGTTTGCATCACTAACTGTACTTTAATGTCAGAAGATAATACTTCTGACATTTTATTAAACTGAACTATGGACTAAAAGTAAAATTTGCTTGATGATTAGTCAGAATGCATTGGGTGAAGGACTTGAAGGTCACTTTTCCATTTTTATGAATAAATCAGTATGGAAGTATTTTGGTTTTAAAATATGAATGTTATGTGTAGCCTTTAAAAGATCTTTCAGTTTTGTATTGCTGTATGGACATTACTTGATTAGTGCGTCTCTGCTTCACCACTATCCCAGTGAGGGTCTTTTTTTGCCTTGGTTCCCCCAAGCTTAGCACAATGCCTGGCACAGTGGTAGCAAAAAGTAATTCTTACATAAAGGACAGGAAGAGTGACAGATTTCTCATGGCAGCAGTTATATTTTTCAGAATAACACAGCTAAAGTGAGTGACTTGTGATTCTTGCCACTGGTTTTCCTTCATTGACCACTAAACGGAACCAGAGACCTCTTGGTTTTGCTTAGTGTTGTTTTCATGTAACTTTTACACTCATATGATCATATTTCCACTGCTGTTCCTGAGTCTTAAATTACAAACAATCTTTAAAGAATCCTAAATGATGAGAATCTGAGATGATGCTTTATATTGGGGTGTCTTTTGTTATGTATCTACATGGGTTAAGAAAGTAGACTCAGCGTAACAAGGCTCTCCCCATTGCTGTGCCAGGGTACCACGACAATCACATCGTAATCCGGTGGTTCTGGGCTGCGGTGGAAAGGTTCAACAATGAGCAGCGACTGAGGCTGTTGCAGGTAAGGTGTCACTGTGAACCCTTTCAATGCAGTAGCAGTCGGAAGTGCCTATTTTAAATAATTTCCACCTGTTCTCTGTAAAAACACACCCTGTTTATCTGGAAATGAGGGATCCACCATTCCTGTCCTCTTCCGGTCGCATAGCGCCGCGACTCCATGACCCTGTGAACACCCTGGTCAGGTCAAGGGTTTCCCGAGTGGATGTCCAACATCCGCCTTCAGGACAGTCAGATCCCTTTAGCGGGAGGCCTGCGATCCTTTGTAGCAGAAAGAGATGGTGTCCAGTCCTTTAAGGGTGCTGGTTCCTTCTCCCCACTTCATCTGACTTCCATGAATTAGGAAAACAGGGACATTCAAGAACACAGGGAAAACAAACTAATTTTTACAATGTCACATTTCTGGTTATGCAGGGCACTTGCTGATTGGTTACAAAAGTATCAGCCATGAGGAGGCCACTCGGGTTCTCAGGCAGAGACTTTTGAGGATACCAGGACTTAGCTCTTTTGGGTTAAGGGTCTGGATCTCAGATCTGTAGGCCAAGAAACTCTTATTTTGAAAAAATTCATCCCAAGTTGCTGAAGGGCTGAGGCTGAGTGGCCGTGGGCCGTGATACACTCGCTGCATTCGTCTCTCCTGAGAAGTGTACCAGAATGAGCATCTGAGCAGGCCAGCTGCTCAGGGGTCTTTATTTCCTGTGAGCCCTCCAGCCCCCTCTCCCTGTGTCACGAGCTCTTGTCCCTGTCTGCCAGTGTGCTGGCATTAGGGTCGAGCCGCGCCTGGGAAGCTTTCGCCCTCTGAATTCCCCACTGCTCTTTCTGAGAGCGCGGTGCCTCTGCCTTCACTTCTCCTCTCCTCTTGGTTGGCAGTTCGTCACGGGCACGTCCAGCATTCCCTATGAAGGGTTCGCTTCTCTTCGAGGGAGCAATGGCCCCAGAAGGTTCTGTGTGGAGAAGTGGGGGAAAATCACTGCTCTTCCCAGGTAAAATAGAAAATAACTTTTCTTTACTGCCACTGTGGGGGCTTTAGGAGACACCTCAGCATACGTGTTTATATTTCATGTTAAAAGTTTGGGAGAGGGACAGGCATGGTCATTCATGCCTGTAATCCCTGCACTTCAGGAGGCTGAGGCAGGAGGGTCGCTGTGAGTTTGAGGCCAGCCTGTGGTACATAGTGAGTTCAAGGCCAGACTGAACTACACAGGGAACCCTATCTCAAAAAAAAAAAAAAAGTTTGGGAGAATAGCAAGTTTTTACAATGAATGTCTCTTCATTACTTTCCTGAATAAAGAGAAAAAGAAACAAGATCTCCTCAGTCAAACTTAAACTCTCTCCATCTGCATGTGAAAACCAGAGCATTACTGTGTCTTATTTCTCGCCAGACTTTGCTGGGGTTCTTAGAAAAGCGACCGTCATTGTCGTATTTGCCACTGTAATCTAGATGCAAACAGTTCTAGTTGTCTGTTTATAGCTGCTTAGAATCCCTGCAGGAAAGGTGACCGTAGAGTTGCTAAAGAGTGTTAATCCATGCGGATATGCCCTCTGGTTCCTTAGCTCATGTTGTGCACTCTGATCCCATGAGAATGCTCTCTGTCCTGCGTTCTCTTTATAGCAAGAGCATACATCTCCTGGGGGTGGAAAAATTGCTTTATTCCTGCTACTACTAAATGCATGAGGATTGTAAGGTAGGACTTGTGGGGAGAAAAAGACAAGTGTTTGAGATTGAGAGGTGACAACTAGAGCTGGGTAAGGGCAAAGGAGGGTGACAGGAATTCCCTTCTAGTCCAGCCGGTGGTGCACTGCAGAAGGTGTGAAGTAAGAGATCTTAGATTTACCTAACTTTACTGCTAGTACAACTGCAGTCTGGAGAGGTTGATGGGTGCCAGGTTCTCCAACATGCCAAGTAGACTTGACTTGGAAAGGCTGTTGTATCAGGAGAGTAAGGTGAGAGTAATATCCATAAACTGAAGTACAGCTGACTTTGAGAAATCGAGCAAGTTTTGCTTCTTAGTAATTGCGAGACACCGATTCTTACGAGTTGTATCCTTAGTATCAATCAGGGGCTGGGGCACTGAGAATACAACACCGCCTCAGCCACCTCATTATCATCCGGCATGCCCGGTATGGCAAATTTGGGAGACTATAGCTTTATTATTTAAAGAACTAGTTTATTTTATATATGCCTGGGTAGTGGGTATTTTCCCCTTTTAATACATTCAAGAAGCGATCAAAATATACATTGAATGTTTAAAGTTTTAAAAATTATTATGGTAAAAGACACATAGCCATCATCCCCCTCCCTTGAACATGCCCCGCTGTTCCTGCCACTTTCTAAACTGCTCCAGAGTGCTTTTTCCTGAGTACCATGTAAAATGTCATCAAAAATACAAAGAATGCTGCCTCCAAGCGCCATCCAATGGAAAAGCAGTTCGTAAAAACGCAACACTGCATCCTCATCCGCTGTACTCACTGGATCTGGCACTATGTGACTTCCAGCTCTTCCCCAAAGTCAGAATGACCATGAAAGGAAAACATTTCGAATCCGTTCAGGTCATCGAAGCAGCCAGAACAGTACAACTGAAGACACTCAGGAAAGAGGACCCCAGAGCTGCTGCAGACCGTGGCGAGAATGGTGGGATCGGTGTGTTCAAAGTGAGGGTGAGACTGATGGCAATGTGCCTTTTACTGAAATTTTAAAAAAAATGTTAACACTCACCTTAGTTATCAATCAGATGTCATATTTACATCTCAAAAGTAGACTTAAGCTGTCTCAGTTAAGGCTTTTACCTCTTCTGGGAATCCTAAAATTAGAATCAAGGGTACAGAAAAGAGCAGATTAATTTCTGTTGAAATTCCCTTTGGTGAAGCTGCTGGGGTATGTGGAATAAGCCATGACAGTTAATAGACCTGCTGGTTGCTCACATTTAACCCCAGAGGTTTTCATGCAACCTGGTGGGCGAGAGAGCACATTTGGTGCAGCCTCTGTTTCTGCAGCCGCCTGTGGCTTGCGATTCTGAGGCCTAAATGCAGTTGTTCATAGGTCTCTGGCCTGAGAAACGACCCAGTCTGTGGCAGCTGTCCTTGTGATTTCTGTTGCCAGCACCTGTGATGCATAGCAGGCCTCAGTGAACAGAAGGAGCAGAGGGCCAGGGGTCACAACACCCGGAGGGGTGAGGGAGGCATGTCACATCCCTGTTGTCTCCAGCTGTGTCAGAAAGTGCCCAGATTGCTGGACCTCCAGGCGTCAGCACACTTAGCTGTGGGGTGATTCTGAGACTTCAGGGTGGCTGGTTCCTTTAGACCAGCGCACTGCCGGGGAATCTCTGTGCTCAGGTGGGTCCACATCTGTCCTCCCCGGCAGCACCAGGAAGCCGGTATGACGCTGACTCACTGTGAGCATGGCCCCCTCGGCCTTATTGCATGCATGCCATTGAGTAACTGTCCAGGCTCCTCGTCCTCTCTTTGTGGAGACCTGACTGGTTCTCCCTTTCAGTTTTCCTCCAACCATAGGCTTGCAGGAGAGAAGATGGCATTGCCCATGTCTGTGAAGTAGGAACAACAATGCCCTGCACGAGGCGTGTTTGTGGTAGTCAAGGCAGCGTTTATGAAAACTTTAAAGGATAGTGTGTTTTGTTCTTCTTAAACCCACATCTCTTACCTAGAATCTGTGCAAGCCCATAGCTGCAGTTCTTTGCTAAAATCTGCGCCACAAAAGAGCACATTTGAAGGAAATCATAAGAAGGGCTGTGGAGCATGAGGGCAGAGTTTTATCAGAAGCAATTGCTTCACTGGCAAAGTCTGCGTTGCCCTTTGGGAAGTCTCAGAATCTTGGTATAAAGATTTGTAAGTGCTGGTCTAAGGAGATGGCTTCAGACCCCCAGGGCTTTCTTCCGCTGCCAGAGCAGATCCCCAGACTGTCTTCCTGGTATGTGTAAACCACAGAAGGAAGAGCTGATCGATCTCAAACTGGTCAGCCCCGATGTTGTGCCCTTTCCTGTTAATGAACGATTGTTTCACATCTAAGATGTGACCGTGAGAGATGATGAATGGGTAGTGTCCTTCTTACTTGACAAATGTATCCTCTAAGAGGTCTGGCTCACTGTAATGGGGAGGATGGAAGGGCTGTGGAGGCCAGGGTGACCTGGGACGTCAGAGTCTCCAGTCTTCTGAGATGGTGGATTTGGGGCCTTACCACCTCCCAGGCAAGCAGATCCAAGTCACAATTCTCTCAGAGCTCCTACTTTCTCTGTGTGGCCAAGAAGTATCTTAAAATACATATGGTTGTTGCTGAAGCCAGCACAAGTTGAATCGTGGTGCTTTTCTTTATCTCCTACAGTGTTGAAGGGACTAGAGACCCAGCTAATCCACAGTGCTGGGGATCCCAGTATCTCCATGGAGACTGACAGCTGGAACCATGTTGCCCTTGTTCTGCTTGGTGGCTGGTGCTTGGTTAGCTGCGCCTGCACTGGTGTAGGACACTTCCAAGCCCTGGTCCCTGGTGGGCTTCCAGGGAAGAGAGTAAATTTGCTTTATGGCAGCTGCTTCTAAACGGCTCCCAGAAGAAAAATTGTATTTCATAATCTGTGTGTGTCCTGCCTCCTGTTTAGCACATACCAGTAATCATGAACATCTTTCCATGTCATTAAACTTCACTGTACAATAATTTAGTTTTTCTTCCTCTGGTACAGAGAGCATCTTCTGCTATCAAAGTGAGCTTATGGCTATTGAATAGGAAAGTAATTGAGCAGTTCCAAAATACAATGTCACTTTTCTGAATTAAAGAAAAAGCTGGACAAAGTGGCCCATCCTATGATCCTAGCCACTCAGGAAGCTGAGGCAGGAGTGTCACAAATTCAAAGTCTAGGCAACTTAGCAAGACCTTGTATCAAAATTAAAACAGAACATAAAAACTGTTTAAGGGCCAGGGATATCATTCAGTGGTAGAGCGCTTGCCTAGGATGTACGAGACCCTGGGTTCAATCCTCAGTACCACTGAAAAGCAGAGTCAGAATGCGGGGGGTGCCCAGAGGACCCTGGTGCTGCCACCTTTCTCTGTTTGCTTTGAAGCAGCCCCCTTGGTCTCCCTGGCTCACCACCGTCTGCCAGTCAGTGAGATGGCTTTTAACACAATGGTAGGTTGGAGGAAGATTCTCCATCCTTGGTCTTGTTCTTAGCTGGCTCTCTGACACGGGGCCTTTTCCATTCCCTGTGAATAATATGCATATATAGTAATGAATAATAGTAATGTTTAGAACTTTTAACGTGTTCTACCATTGAATCCACATGGGCTAACAGAAATCTACCAGAGATAACTCATAGTGCTAAAAATCTCTAAGTGGGGTACATCTTTTGGATTAGTCTTTACTTTGGAAGATGAGCAAATTTATCATTAAGGAATGCATTATGTCTAAAAAGGGACATTTTGGTGATGCATAAAGTGGATGGAAGAACCTGTGAGTGTTTAGTGGAGTGAAAGGAGCTTACTTTCTAGCTGAACAGAGGAGAGGGTGGTCCAAGTCAAACCAATTCTTGGGCCGTGCCAGGGCACTCAGTCATACTTTCAGGTGTATATTTGTAGGTACCATTTAAATAAAACATCCTTCTTTCCTTGGCCTCAAGAACAGAAAGAGATTTGGACTCATTTCTCCCCCAAATCTGGTCCACGCTACAGCCATCTTGTTGAACTTCTGTGCAGTTCCCACATCCCCTTCAGCAGCCGTTGTGAGCATGTGAGTGCCAGGGTTACCCCCCTCCATTATACTCCCAGGTGGTAAAAATAGATCCAGACTCCTTCACCAGCCCTTCTGGTGAGGACCTGGCCATGCCCCCTACTCCAGCCTCAACACACACCTCCCACCGCTGCCACAGCCACTGGCTTCACTGGACTCACTGCTGCCAGGACCTTCCCACTCAGACTGCTCTTCCGAGAGCTCTTTCTAGTACCCACGGACTCAGCTTAGATGCAGTCTCCCCAGAAAGATCCACCTCACTTCTTCACCCTCCTCATTTACGGCACAGGATTCACGCTGAGTCATGGTCAGTCCCAGCTTCCTTGGGGGGTCACCTGTCTCCCTCTAGAACAGGACACTCCAGGAACAAGGATTCTGAATTAGCTCAGCTTTGTGCCTAGCACTGAACCCATTCCTGGCACTCAGTGGACAGTTTTTGGCAAATACTTAAACTCAAGGGATGACTTTGGACCAGTCCAGAGAAGATACGCCCAAGTTGCCTTTGTATCTCTGTGTCCTCATCTGAGAAACTGAGGGCAGAGAGTTACACTCACGAAGTCTCAAAGATTAAACAACACACACAAAGTGCTTAAAAGGAAGCCTGGCTCATCACTTTGTAAATGGAAGCGTTATGACTGCTTCTGACACCTGGCCTGGGGGCTAGCATGGTATTTAATAATCTCTAGTAAAAAGTGTGCTGTAGCCCCAAGATACTTATCTTTTCTGTGGACTTCCAAGTGTGCCCATCCTTGGAACCATTCTACCTGTTGAAAAACACATGTTCTCTTTCTCCAGAGACCCACAGAGCTACGGATTTACCTACCAAGAGTACACAGTTTGAAGGGTTTCTCTGGTTGTGCAGATAGGGGGACCCCTGCTACAGGAGCGTCTCATCCTGTATTTATAGTTGCAGGTGCATTTTTGTTTGATGCGGCCTAAAGTGACCTTGCAATGAGACACTAACAGATCCAGCGCCTCTACCCAGCCTGCGTATAGTCCTCCTCCTTACACGGTGCAAAACCTGTGGTAAATACAAATGGATCTCAGCCTACGTGGACGTTGAAACACCGGGAGGGAAGTGTTAAGACACACACGCAGACAGCCAGCATCACTGGCCACCACGTGCTGTAAAAGCAAGTAGCCGAGCAACTCCCAACCCTTCATCCATACTTATGGAACCCCTGCTGAGGTCCCTGGTCATGCTGTGCAGCCACAGGTGTCTGACCCAGGCTTAGCAACAATTCCTGCTTTGAACCTCGTGGTTTACCTGAGAAGTTAGTGAGTGTTAGAGAAACGAGGGCTGTTTTTAACAAGTTATACCGTTCTTTCTGGAAGCAGAGCTACCTAGGCTAACAAAACCGTCACTGTATTACTTCCCTCAAATTGTCCCACTTATGCTGTTGGTGATTGGATTTGCCATGCTGATAACAAGCTCTGGATTCGCCCACTGTCCTCTCCCCATTTCCAGTAGCCGCTGCCTGGTTTCATGGCCCTTCTGCTACCCATCTGCACACCAGTCACTGGCTCTCAGCGCCATGGAGTCAGCAGGAAGGGTCTTTGCACGCGCACACCTGGTTTCCCCATGTAGCCCTGCTGCCCGCCCCAGCCTGGCTTGTCACCTGCACGTGTTTCCTGGTGGCATGGTACGTTCTCAGGCTTCAGAACTGGCTGCTGGGAAAATCCTCCTTCTGGTTCATCCAGAAGAGCCCCATACACCTACAAGTCCTTGCAGCCTTGGCCCAGATCCACGCCAAATGCCACTCCCCACAGCAGACTTGTAACTCACTGTGTTAGCATTGTTTGCATGCGGAACCGCTGAGAGCCCACAGGAATCTCTGGGATTATTTGAACAAAGGTGGCTCAGTGTCCCAGAGACACGCAGCCCGGGGGGAGGGCACAGGGCTCCTGAAGCACAACCAAAGGAAGTGGACTCCAGTGCCACCGCCCCAGGCAGTGACCTGGTATGGAGCACTGGCTGCACAGCTTTGAGGTTACCTGTCACCTGTGTGTTTTGCTGCCAGAGCATAAACAGCCTGAGGGCAGAAACCAGACTCTTCCTCCTCCTCTATGAGCAGCTGCCTGAATGCTTGACATCCAGTGTTTGCTCAGGGTTTGCTCTGTAAAAGGAGATGTCAATGAAACAGAGTGCAAGTCAGAAAATTAAGTTTTATTCTTCAGAGCAGTTCATATGGGAATGACCAGCTTTCACACGAAGGGGCCTTTGAGGTAGAAATAATAAGAAGTCCTGTAAGTGAGAGGTTGGCCTTTGGGGGTGCTCAAAAGAAGCACGGCTTTGTCTCCTCCAGTGTGGGAGGACAGCAAGAACTGTGGGTGCACAGGAGTCCCTCGAGGACACCTGTGAACATACTTTCAGACAGGTAAGGTTTAGACCTGCCAGATTTTAGGTTAGGAGGATACATGCTGCCAAAGAAATCTTGACCTTGACAAGTGATGTATTTCCAGATTCCCTAGGAATTCTCTAGAGTACTTTAAGCATTTGTCTTTGATTACTTGCTCAATGATGCAGTGGAAATCTGAAAGAAAAACTGAAATCTGAAGGGTTACCACCACTGCCAAGTGAAAAGTAAGGGAGTGCTGACACTTTCTAAGTTTAATGCAAGTAGGATTTGTTCAGTGCAGAGACACGTCATGTCTAGGGCTATACCCACTAGATAAGGCTCATGGTTTTTCTCCATCCCTCTCTCTCTTATCATAAAATCTTGTCTGTAATCTCTTCTTTGTCATATATTTTGGATGCTTATACAGAAATCACTTCTTGGACAGTAGGCACTGAATGAATGAGTGATTCATGTACATACATGCACCAGTGTGTGGAAACGTAGATGTGATTGTGGTACTTCCGGCTCGCTGGATTTGGATAACTACCTCACCTGTCTACAGGAAAGAAGAGAGAGTGAGTGTGTGAGCTCATGGTCAGGATTTGAGGATCCAGAAAAGCACCAAGAGATCTATGAGGGCAGCCTGGATGTCTGCAGGGCTTCTAAATCTTTTTGATTTTGATGCCAGCGTGATTTCGCAAAGATGGGTTCAGACCTGCCCTGGAGCCATTCTACCTACACGGATTAAACTGAGATGAACTCCTTACAGCTTCAGCATGGCTGGCTTCAAAGGTCTGAAAAGTGTTCTTTGATGGAGACTGAATCACTGGGTGCACTTTTGGTGCCAACACCAGCGTAGCCCTGTGGCCCTCCTGTAACTGTCTAGTAGGTTTCTCAGGACTGAGACTGGGGCGGAGACGACAGTGTGAAGCCTCAGTGGATTGTGTTTTGTTTCACTTTTCTTCCTTCCTGATTTTGGCTCAAATAGCAAGTTGATGGTAAATATTGAGCAATTTACCTGACCACACTATTCCTCAATTTCCTTATTAGTAATGTCTTGTTTAGAAGCAGCTTCAAAATGTCTATGAGCACACACAATGCTGGTGAGTCTCTAAAGTGGGGATCTCATTTCTAATCCACTTGCTGCCTTTCCTACAGTGGCAACTGCCTCCATCAGACTCATTTGAAGTGATTGTTAAAATGCAGACCCAGACCCCCTCCAAACCTTCTGAATTAGAATTTCAAGGCACACAACCAAAACTTTCTGTTGTGGCTGGGTGTGGTGGCCATACCTGGAATCACAGCACTCAGAAAGCTGAGGCAGGAGGATCAGGAGTTCAAGCCCACTTGGGCTACATAGCCAGACCCTGTCTTAAAACAAAACAATTAAAAATCTTCTCGCCTGAGTCTGATGCACTCCAAAGTATTGCTTTGAGTGCCTCATTTTTTGGTAAGGGCGGGACTGAATTCAGATAGTTGGATCACTTAAAAATCCCCTGGTATCTCCCAGGATTTTCTGTACTGACCCAAGTCTGACCATTTTCCCCTGGGTTACTGCATAGTGTAATTCACTCGTTCCTTTAAAAACTACCTGCAGCTCCTCTTGGCTTTCCCTGTACTTAGAGTGGAGGTGACCTGGTAGGATGTTGAGGACTGGCCATTCCTAGTCAAGGGTGGTCTGAGATTCACTTCCTCGCTTCCAGAAGAAAAGAATGGAGTTGGTGAGCTGTGCCTGCCCGCTTTCGGTTTCATGCTGGGCTTCCCCTAGGAGCCCAGGCCGCAGCTCCTATGCTTGATGTGACCACTGACTTGTTTGTGACCCCAAGGGATCACTCAGTCTTTCCACCAGCTTCCCCTGTGCGGTATAGTCTGTCCCCTCCTCACGAAGGGGCTTCCAGAGGAGCGATTTGGGTTGCTCAGGACAGCTGTGTGCTGGGGACTGCGCACCGTGTGGCCAGATGGGGTGTAACAAGCAGTTACAGAGAGCAGTCTTTCTTCTGTCTGGAGGGGAGCAAAAGGCCCTCTTCCCTTTGAGTGGAGACTGACAAAGGGGTGTAGGCCCATGGGGTGCCAGACTGGTGCCGTTGCGTCCACAGAGGTGTCACGGAGGCTGCAGGGAGACAGCAGAGTTCCCCCTTCTCTGCTCATACCTAGAAGGAAAGGACACTCCTAAACCCAGCTTTGCCTCCCTGCCTGCCCTCAGGAGACAGACGGCTGCGCTCACTGCATTGCCGTCTCCTTTGCCACCTTTTTTGGAGGAGCCCAGACCGTGAGCCCTGTTGCTAGCTTTCCTAGTGCTACAAAGCCAATTAAACGAATTACACAAACAGCAGCTTCCATGGCACATGGTCACTGTCTCACTGCTCAGAGGCAGGTGCCCAGGCACGGCTTCCCTCCCAGGCGGGCGCACAAGGCTCAGCTGGGCCCTTTCCTCTTCTCCTGCTCAGCTGGGGCAGGGGCTGCAGCCAACCCTGCAGTGCTTGGCCTCTTCCAGTCCCGGCAGCCGCGAGCTCACAGGGCCTTTCTTCCTGTAGCACAGCTGGAATCTTTGTAGAGTAGCAGTGCACAGATCAGTACACAGTCCTAAGGCTTTCAAAGACAACTGCATCTCATATCCACCCAGATGGCAACTATAAAAATAAAAATTTTAAAAACACAAACAAAATAAGTGTTGGTGAGGATGGGAGGAATTGGAGCCCTGGGTGCTACTGGGGGAGATGTAAAGTGGGAGGCTGCTATTGACAAGAGCACATGGCTCTCCTTAAAATATTCCAAGCAGCCTTACATGTGGCTGTACCATCCCACTGCTAGGTATATCCCCAGAACAGGGGAAGTGGGGCTTAAATATGTATCCTCATACCCACATTCATAGCGGCATTATTCACAGCCTTCAAAATGTGGAAGCACCTCAGGGCCAGGGAAAGAAAATGTGATACATACATACAGTGGGCTATTAGAACAAGCTGTGCAGCAAGCAAGCAGCCTGGGAGGAAGATGTTCCACCTTGCTGACGGCTAAAGAAGTAAAAATTTGCATTTTGTATTCCGTGGGATAAAGGACGTTACGTGTCCCATGCAGAAAGTCCAGCATATGATTCAGTTCAAAACACACTTCAATGATCTGCTGCTTCTCCATCTCCCCCAGAACAGATTCATATCCCAGCATTTCAGACGAGAGATTTCAAGCATTCCTGGACTCTCTTTTACTGTGCTAGTTGAGTATTTAAAAGTAAAACCTTTTCCTTGTGGCCCAAGTTTGAGTTCTAGTGTAAAGAGGTACAGTTTGAGTTCTATTAAATTCAATTCTGAAATGCTTATTGTACTAAAAAAAATAAGTATTTACCTGCAGTGATTAATGAGATAATTTCCACCTGTCTATCCCGGAGTGTGGAACATCAGGGGAAATTGTGAGTCATGATATTTCTGTGTCCTAAAATCAGCATTCTTAGGGACCGATTAACATTCCTATTTCTATTAAGACATGTGACCACACACCTACTTTGGTATCTCTTACCTCACACTTTCCACTGGCCATTGTTACTGCGTGGTAATTTATTGAAGGCCATTAGAGTAAATCCTTTCATGACAAGAAATGTAGCTAGTAATGCATCTATTAATAACTAGTCAGAGACTGTGAGCAGGCATCCTAGTAAGTCTGTTTATGTTATTTAATGGTCACATCCTCCTTAGACAAGTTATATAGTTATAGGTGAGAAAACTGAGACTCCACATAACTCAGTCCAAACCTCAGCTCATCAGGGGAGCTGGATTCAAAGCCAGCTCTCTGCAGCTCCAAAGTTCTTATCTCCCCACTGTGCCCTACCACAGAAATATAAATTGTACTTATTTCAGAAATAAAATGATTAAACATGTTATTTGGTAGAATTAACCTGTTGATCATAGTTCCTAAATTTTCATATAAATTCAGGAACATTTTTAAAACTCCAGATGCTTTAGCTGCAGCATATGCTCACAGCAGAACGCTTGCTGGTCCACGTAAAAAGTGCAGATTTGCTCCCTGATAATATGTACTATTGGGAGACTATTTTTTATTGTGATTCAGGTGCAAATAACAGGAAACTGTACTTTTTTTTATCAGTAAAAGGGGAGGTATTTCTAAAAATGCCTCGTGTAATAGTGATTTAAGTGGCATTTTTTTCTGCCCTGTGAATGGTGAGAAGACAGATCATAGCACGATATTCAAAGAAATAACAATGGCCTGCCGACTTGGACACTGAGGTCCAGCCAGGGGTTTCCCAGGACTCCGAGCCAGGGGCGGTTGTGACCTTGGTGTGCTTCCCTGCCTGAGAGAGTGGAACCGTGCCAAGCCTCGGGGACAGACGCCAGGCGGTGGTGACAGGGGCAATGAGTTACAGTGCAGGGCCTTATAGCCAAGG
Organism: Dinomys branickii; assembly: GCA_004027595.1. NCBI lineage: Eukaryota > Metazoa > Chordata > Mammalia > Rodentia > Dinomyidae > Dinomys > Dinomys branickii. The sequence goes on along the minus strand of PVLD010000148.1, from coordinate 106,959 downwards.
CTTTTATAGCTTTAAAACAAAAGTCTGACACCAAAGGAAAAGCAAAACAAACAAACGTGAAACGAAACTTGCTTTTGTAGCTCACACGGAAACAGTAATACATATGAATATAGCTTTGAAATGGTTGTGAAAAAATGTAAGGAAAAGAGTGCAAAAATATTTTCTTACTTTCTTGCAAGAACTCAGTCCTGTATCTTTTTTTGCGGGGGAGGAGTGGTACCAGAATCGAACTCAGGACCTCATGCTTGCCAGACAGGGGCTGCACCACTGAGCTAAGTCCTGGCCCAGTCCTGTGTCTTTTAAGTCAAAATATTTTCAGAGTTTTTCCAAAAGGAGTGTGAAAATTGGCAATGAATAGATTTAATATGAAATAGAAGCATACACACACACACACACACACACACACATGCACACAACCATGCACACACACTCGTTTTCCCAGGCCTGGCCTAATCTCTGCTGCTACTTCCGTTTGCAGAGCCCACACGTGTTTCAACCGCCTGGACCTGCCCCCGTACCCGTCCTTCTCCATGCTGTATGAGAAGCTCCTGACGGCAGTGGAGGAAACCAGCACCTTTGGACTGGAGTGAGCCGCAGGCGCCAAGCCCAGCTCTTTGGGGACAGGCAATTCCAAAGCTGGTTGCCAGGAGACAGACTGCTGCACATGGAGTCTCAGGAGCAGGCTCTGTCTGAGCAAGGCTGAGCGCTGTCGCTTCCAGGAACTCGCGCTGCTGCGCTTGGGATGGGCCACGCATCCTCTCTCAAGGATTTGGGTGAGCTTGATGCCCAGGAAACAACACAACAGTCTTTCAATCAATGGTTCTTGACTGCCAAACATTTCCTATTTCTTATGCTCCAAGACAAAGACCAACCTGTCCATGACCAGCTCCATGGTAACTTTTAAGGACTCAGGAGAACCTTGAAACTTACCCTTGATCGTGGTTCCAGCCAAACTGGCAGCACTTGGCCCAATCTCCAAATCAGTGCAAGTTCATTAATATAATAAAAAGTATATTTCCTGAAAGTACATTCATTTACGCCCCAAGTTACAGTGGAACATTCATTTCTTGCTTGTAAGTGTTTGCATGGTGCACACTACAGGTTTTAGCCCTCATGGGACACAAGCGAACCTGAACCCCAGGCAATATAAGGTAACTTTGAAGATTTGCAATAAGGTGGTTTGTGACAATGTGTATGCAAATGGTATGTGTGTAATTGCGGCTGAGGACAGCTGACAGTCAATGAATTACTAAGGACAGATTCTATGCTTTATGATGCATGAAAACAATTTTAAAATAGCAGTTAATCACAGCCTATCAGGAAAATGTACACAGTGAGTTCTGTTTATTTTTGATGGGTTCATTGTGTTTCTGTTCTGTAAGGTGTATATAAGGACCTCCCACCACCCCGGGTGTCTCCTCCCATTGACGTATTCATGCTTCTTTGGGCATCATGCTCATCCGTACCCTTTTAAGCACTCTCAAGGGAACAAAAGGGCCTTTTATTTTTATAAAGGTAAAAAAAAATTCCCAAAATATTTTGCACTGAATGTACCAAAGTCAAAGGGACATTACAATGTGACAAACAGCGATTCCATCACCTAACAGTGTCACAGAAACTAGCTTCCCAGTCAGCCCCCCCTCACAGTGCCATCTCAGCCACTCTAAGGACTGTGCACCTCAGTAATAATTTTTTAACACTCACTCTATGTGATAGTACAATATGCATTTATTTAAAATGCATTAGATTCTCTTCCATCCATCAGATACTTTCCAGGATGGCATTTAATACAGATATTTCATATTTCCCCGCTGCTTTTTATTTATACAGCATGATTAAACACCAAGCCCAGTTAGGGAGCCGTGAGCAACACCGGAGAGATCAGCTCTCTTAGGTAATAAGAACTCCATTTTCCCTCAGCAGTGAAGACACCACATCGAAATGCTCAGCTCTATATTTCTAAGTCTGCATTTTCACTGATGCATAATTTTCTTATTAATATCAAAAGCAATTTTTCTATAGTATCACAAACACTGCATGACATCACTAATGTTATTTCTGCTTCATTTTATGAGAGGGTATCCTGCATTTTAATTGTTTTGGAATTATTCTACCCATGGTTTACCCCATGGTTTATGGCCATAACTAGTCAGACATACAACAGGTTAATGAAGGCTGTGAAAGCACTGAGTTAACTTGGGGCTGGCCAACCTTCAGGCCGTAGGCACTGTTGGGAGATTTCTGTGAGAGCCACGTTTGTGAGTAGCTGTGGGATTCCGATGATGGGTGTTGGCTATCCTACGTTTCAGGGAGTTCATCTGCATAGCTTCCTAGGTATTTTGTAAGAACTGATTGCTCTTTGGTTAGGGATGCTGGGATTATTATGGGGACTCTCCAGAGGACCATGCCAGCAATTCTGTGTTCTCCCACTAAAGGCAGATAAGGCAGTGGGGAGATGTTCTAAAAGTGAGTTATAGAAACCTGGAAAGAAAGAAAGAAAGACTTATCTGTATGCAATAATTGGGCCAGGGAAAAAAAAAGGCAGAGGATAACTTCTAACTGGAAATATTAGTTTGTATTTATGGATCATGAATATAACTATATAATTTTGCAAATGGTTTTTACTTGTTTGTATTTTTTCATTATAAGGAAAAACAGTATAACACTAACATGCTTTTTTAAGAGAAAAAAATCACATTTTTGATGTTTCAGAGTTGACATTCTCTAAACAGCTGATATCAAAGTTGGCATTTCTTTTTAAAAAAATACATTCATAGACCATGTTAGCTTTCATTTGGTTTGAGAAACTTTGTTACCTTATGTCATACTACTAGGGAAAAGAGACTTGAAATAAAATGTATCTCTTGAATTATTTCTAACAAATATATTTCTTTATTAAGGCACCCAACATCTCAAATAACACTTCTCTTTAATGTATGCAGACATGCTTAATTCAAATCACCTAGTTGACACTGTTCTCAAAATTGGGAATTATCAAACATATACTTAGCTTATTAGAAAACCGTGATAATCTACTTAGTATTCTTCATTTGTAAAACAAAAAATAGCCAAAATAACTGTATGAAATATTAAATAACACATCCTCAGGATAAATTAGACTTTACTATGCTCTACAATTAGAAAAATCCATAAATATGTTCTGCACTGTGAACCCAGACAAATCCTTGGTTTGTGGCCTTAAGAAATTCATAAGTGATGCATGCTCCTTACACTCTAAAGACAGCCAAGCTTTGTCCCAGATGGAGGCAGAACGGCTCAGGGTGAGAGCGCATGGGCCAGTCCGCATCCTGAGTGTTGCTGGGCTTGATGATGGAGCTGCAGGATGCTAAGCCTGCCAGCGAGAAGTTCACAATCCAGTAGATAAGACACCAACCCTCCAAAAAGAGTACTTTAAATAAAGTCTCAAGTTCTGCAATCAGGAATGAAGAGAGAACAGCCTATCCAGCTGGTGATTCCATCGCTCATGGCTTTGTTTGTGGGAGAGAGTGCTAAAATAAGCCCCTCAGCACTGTGTCTATCGGTCAAGAGGGGCTGTGATAGTGTGTCAAACCTGCTTGAGTGCTGAGATCCCAGGGCATTTATAGACAGCCCGGAGTGGGTGTGCAGCCCGGAAGTGTGAAGGAGCAGCCCTGGGATCTTCAAATTATCGAAAAAACGCCAAAACAAAGTCCCCTCCTTTCCCTCTGGTCCTCCGCACCTGTGCTGCACTGCACCTTCAGTCTGCAGTCTTTGTGTCCACGCCACTGACAAGATCAAAACGCTTTTCTTGTGCACAGACTGAATGGATCTGGGTAATAAATAAAATCCAGAAAATATGACTGAATTTGAAAGCATGTAAGTTTTACATAATTAGAACGCCAAGGCCATTCTCTCTCACCTGCATGAAGTGTCAAGGCGGTAGGGCGGCTGAGGCGTACAATCATGTGCGTAACAGTAAAATGAGCGAATGCATTCCGCTTAGGGTGGAGGTGGGATGTGTTGGTTAGTGCTTTAGAATTTCAAAGGGCTTCTAGGTCCACTGTGTCTTTTTACCCCGAGTTACTTTGCTGAGTTAGTTTCAGGTGCTCCCTCGTTTCACCCTGATATTTGTGGCTGGCTGGCAGGGTCTGTTGCAGTACTTCGTAGTCAAAATTCGGCATTTCATTCCAAGAAACATGGAGACTAATGGCTGTGCTAGTATATTCTTTCAACAAGTTTCAGAGGATGTCTCCTCTATCCAAGCTCTCACTTAAATAAACACCCTTAACATGTGACACCTTCTGAAAATTCCATGAAGAAATTAGTATATTCATAGAAAAACAACCCTCATAGGCCTAACATTTGCGTCTCACTATCTGCCATGAGACGTTTAAAACAGGAGGCAGAATTTGATTGCTTTTGTGGGTTTATATAGTATAGCAGTTTCATTTTCCATGTATCATTTGGAAGCAATAGCATGGAAAAAAAGCACTAATCAGAAGCTATATTTTCACTTTTAATTTTTAATGAGGTTGAATCTACAAAGCCCTGGTAGCTGAATCCCCCTGGTATGGAGGAAGAGACCACCTTTTTTCTTCCTGTCTAAATGAATTTTTTTCCCATCTTTTTGCACAAATATCACTTATGACTTTGCCGTTTCTAACAAGGGAAACATCTTATAATGAAGGGTGTAGAAGTCTGTCTAATTTAACCTTATTCATGAAAACTTATTGAAAGGTTGCAATAACCCTGCATAATAATAAAAATGCATAGGAGGCCTAAACTCTAAGCCATGTCTGAATTTCAAGCCCTCTTCTCCACTTACCAGCTTTCTGATTAGTTGATGGGTGACAACTCCCCAGATCTTAGTCATCTCCTCCGAGAGCCTTCAGTTCACATTTAATGGGAATGCCACTTGGAACTTGTTTTCTAACTTGGCAGAACTTATTGTCTAGCACAGAGGCAAGGAGATGCCCAAGACACAGAAGCTCTCCGAATTGTGGCTGAAGGCCAACCCCTGCCCACGGGGAGGGAGGTAAGAAGGAAAAGTGAAAGGGGCGAGCAGTTGTGCTGCCCCAGGAATGCAACGCTGGTTTTTGACCAGCGGGTTCAGGAGTGGCAGCTGTGTCCCTGGGCACCGGCACCAAGGGTGTGCTGCGTGTCGTGCTGCCCCATCAGGCCAGGGCTGCAGGGTGGCGAAGACAGGAACGTAGCCACAGCGGCAGTGGGAAGACACAGGTGGAGGGTGGGCTCAGACCAAGCTGAGGGAGGAGTGCATGCCAGTGTGGCTTCTGCTTCCGGGAAGAAGAATGCCCTGCTGTCAAGCAGGAGGTCTGGCTGGCATCAGCCCGGTGAGAAGTACCCTCGTTTCATAACTTCACCAGATTAGCATTTTCTTTACTGCAAAACAGAATTTAAGGCTCAAGGTTTTAAAGCTACCTAGAGCATTGGAAATTCAACAATTTTGTATTTGCATCTAAGAGTTAGTGTTACTCCATGGAACGCCATGTATGAAATGAAAGAAAGAATGCTTTTATTCATTATGCTTATTTTCTCTAAAGCAGACATCCTTTGCCCCTGGAATCGCTTCTGAGGCATTTTCGTGCTGTAATGACAAGTTCGGTGCTCCCTGTTCATCTAGAAAGCGAAATCCTAAGGGTGAGGTTACTGAGTTGTAAACAGAGACCTAACCATTGTTTCCAACCAAGAAGTGAATTAAGGCAGGAAATACAGTTGCTTAAGATTTTTATCTGCAAGGTACTTCATTTGGTGTTTGTAATTGCGCAGCTCAATGGAACAGGATGGCTGTCATTATATGGTTTCTAGAAACACAGGAGAATCAAATTTGTAGACATGATTTTTATGTCTAGTGGTCTTAGGCAGGTGATATCTTTCTATCCAGCTTTCTTTGAAGATCCTGAAACCCTAAGGAGTGTTGGTAGGTGGGCCGTATGATTCCAAGTGAATCTATCAGCTACCACTGCTTGCTGTCATCTTCTATAAAACACCAGAGATAATGCTCAAGAAATACCTTCATGGATTAACGGGGAAACTCACAGAACTGGACATTCCTTCAGGACACTAATGCTCTAACAGATATAATTACAACCTATTTTTCTTTACATGATATCATAAGTCAGATTTGGGCCTGTTAATAGGTTGGGAAGTATGTAAGATCACGTTACATGTTTTTCTAATAGGGATGCAGGCATTCCAAAGTAAATTAACGAAAACACATGAGTCTCTCTTGCCTCTTACTGGAAGTATTAATCTAATTTTATAATGATGCTTACTTTTTAATATTGAGGCTCTGTAAAGAAATTTCTTTCTAAGATCTCAGTAGAGCCCAGGTGTGTATTTTCTTACGCCTTTCCATTTCTCTTCGCCACTTACACCCACCACACCATGAAGCACGGTCAGTAGCAGTGTCTTTATTTTTGTTGAGCTGACTTAAACTTCATATTTATTCAATGTGACTTTTAATAGAGAGTAATAATGGGAGATATTTGATGTTAGGGTTAAGACAACACAGCTCTCATTTCACCTTACATTTAAATTTCTTTCTTTTTAAAGCGAATGACACAGGTTGTTGCCACCCTAGGTCTGGTGCACAGGTGGTGTTGTAGGGAGCCTAGGACTGAGCTGTGGGCCAGCTGTTCATTTTCTGGGAAGTCTGTGTTCTTATCCTCACACGAACCCCCGACTCTTGTGTTGTATTTTTTTATGATTATGAAATGCTTTGAGGGAAAGATATTTTAATGTGTACAATTTGTTTTATTTTCATACTGATCTCTATTTTTGTTTAAAACCATGTTACATCATGAAATCACTTAATCCAAAATAAATCTTCTTTAAAAAAAATAGATCGTGACTTTTCTGTCATACTTTTGCAAAAGGAAAAACCTCAGGAGGGAGGAGAACAACAGTGGGGATAAAAGTCTCAGGGACCAACCGTGCAGCTCCGGGGATACAGGAAGTCCCCTTTTTGTTGTGTTTATAATTAGAAGTTGATTTTGTTTATCCTATGAGAATATTTTACTGTTATAAGCCATAAAGGAAAAAATTAACACAGATCATAGTCTCTTATCTCACGTGGTTGGAACTATTTGTTAAGACATCTTGGTTGAATGCTTAGTAAGTAGACGTACACACACACACACCAGCTTAATCTGGCAGTCACTCACCACCCTGCAGGGACCAGGTAATTATTTTATATGGAAAACTGGTTGTGTGTAAGCAACAGAGAAGAGTGAGAGGAACTGAAATATTTTGCTCTACCAGATGTGGCCACATGAAATTCAGGTCCAGTATTGACTGTATCTCTGATGTATCAAGAAACCTAAAAATCCAAATCCTTACATAATATTTCCATATTTTGAAAATACTGGTTGGATCAAACTAACCATGTCCACAAGTTGAATTTGCTTAAGGTCATGAGTTTGGAAAATTGATCTGAAAATGTTACCAAGGCATAGCAGTTAACAGAAAAAGAGGAGGGAGGAGAGAGGTGAATGGGTACTCTGCGAGCAGTTAATTACAAAGCATGTATTTGAAAATTATTTATAAGCATCTTTCTGAAAACCAACTTGGGTTAATTCACTTGAGGTAAGAATGTCCTTGCCAGGATTTCCTGGAACCAATGGAGCATTAATCTCTTTATTCTGTATTTTAGGTTGCAAATCATTTTCATATATCCCAAGAGAACACAGAATGCTGAGACTCAGCTTCTGTGAAAGGCTACGTTTGACGTTACTGAAGTGGAAGACCTGGCACTGACTTCCTGGTTTTTGCAGCATACCCCTTCCTTAATATGCTTTGATCACCATAAATTTATCTGCCTTCATTCTGTGCTGTTAATGTAAAATTTAAATCCATTTAACTAGTGGTCAGATGATAATACATCATTGCTGCCCTCTACCATCCCAGACAGCCTTTCATTGCTGCTTTTTAAAATATTTTTATTTCACCTTTAAAACATTTTTTGCAATAAGCTATTAAATTCTTTAAGGCATAAAGATTTTTCTTTTTCTTTTTCTTTTTTTTTTGGTACTGGGACTCGAACTCAGGACCTTGTACTGGCCAGGCAGGCACTGTGGAGCTGAGCTATCTCCCCAGCCCAAGCTTTTCCTTTTTCTTTCTTGTTTTTCTTGCTCAGAAATGTTGACCTATTGATTTTCCTGCTAGATAGACACCTCACTCACATTTGTTTCCGAAATACAACTTTGGAATCATAAGAATAAATTAAAGTTAGAATATCTGATAAAGGTCTAATATTTACATTGATACACATTGATTATCTTAAAATTCTCATATAGATAGATCATCCCAAAAGGTCCTTACTAATTTTTCATTTAGAAAATAAAAAGCTAGTAATTGTCTCAAAAATATTTAGAACAATATATATTTCTTTTCCAATTTATGAGTGTGATAAAGTACCCCCTCTGGCTAAAAAATCCTTGGGCCTCATATAATAATCTCTATCTAGATTGGTATTCAGTTGCCATGGGAAAACAGACCCCAAATTGAATTCTTGAGCTCTGTCATGACTTTGTCAACAAAAATATCTCTCCCTGCCCCAGCCCCACCCCAAATTAAACTCTTAAATTCAAGGTCAAGTAAAGATCTACTTCTTATTATAACATTCTTGTCCCGCTATCTGATGCAGTTTCTTCATATTTGGCTTCAGCCACAGGAAGGCCATTTTTTGCAGTGCGGAGAATCAAGTGTAGGGACAGGGGTTGCCCTCAGGTGAATGCTTCTGTCTCCAAAACCCAGATGCTGAAGTCTAACCTCCAATGGGATGGTGTTTCGAGGCAGGGTCTTTCAGAGGTGATGAAGTCATGAAGGTGGAACTCTTGTGAAGGGCATTAGGGTCCTTCCGAGAGGCCCAGAGAGCTCTTCAATCTGCCTGCAATGTAAGGCCACAGCACAGGAACAGGCCTCTGTGAGAGAGGAAGTCCTCACAACGCTCTGCATCTACCAGAGCTGGGGTCTTGGCTTTCCAGCCTACAGAACAACTGGTGAGAAAAGAATTTGTGAGGCTTGTAAGCTACGCAGCCTCTTGTACTCCGCCATAGCCGCCCCAAAGGCCAAGAGGCTTCCTGTGTGCTTCCTCCCAGGCTCACACCCTCACCTGCACCCTCTATATCTTAGCCAGAGTTCTAGTAAGAGAAAGCCAGGCAACGAAGAGAAGAAAATACATTTTCAAATGCTTAAAGCAGATCTAAACTGCTGAACACACATCTTCTAGGGCAAAGGCACCCTGGATGAAAACAGTACAGGTTCCTCATCAGAGTCTAGAAAATCAGCAGAATCCGAAAATCAGAAGGGCAGATCTGCCTTAGGCAGAACAGCTCTTCTCATCTTCCGTCCTCCTGACCTGGAAACCGGAGAGAAATCGCAAGTCATAAAATCCCCAAAGAGAACAAAATGGGAGTCTGGCAGCTTTCTGAACCTGGCTGATCAGAGCAGCCCTTTGTCCTGGGATGGGAGTGTGGAGGAGAGACAGGGGCTATGGGTTTCCTTTAGGGGCCAGTTTTGTTCCCCAATGGTTGGCTTCTCAGAACAAAGCAAAGCAACAGAAACAAGCATGCAAACAACAAACACAAATGAACAAAAATTGAACTAAGCCATCTTTAACTACTGGGCAAGGAGCTAATTTCAAGATAGCGCTAATTGACTAACTCTAGTTGCAACTAGAAGATCATACTACCATTTCTTACATTTTGCATTATATCACCAGTCGTGACAAGACCTTCAAACACCGAGGTGCAGCTTAAAGCTTGTCTAACCCTTACAAAATTTCTTGTATGTTTTTTATTTTTAAGTAAATTCTTCGTGTATCAAATCTGGCTTTACTTTAAAGGCAGGACATTTCCCCTTTGCTCTACTAAAACTCATTCCCTCTGCCTGCAAACAGGAAACACAATTGGTGATCCAGGAAGATGTCACTTTGATTTTACTTGTCCTTTGGTGGCCACTGTGTGCCCTGTGGTGTGAACACACCTGAGAATGTTTACTACATGTATATGTGAAAATTCCACAATGAAACACAATATCCATGTCATTAATATGTACTAATAAAATGTATATTGGGAAAGAAAAGAAAAGCAAGTTTTATACAATCAGGGTGTCTCCCTCCCTCCCACAGCACTACTGGAAATTAGGGGCTAAAATGTTCGGGTTTGTTTTGCCTCTACTGCAGTTAGCCTGTCTGTTGTAGCGCTTAGCTTCACAGCAGTGTGGAAGAAGAAATAATGTTAACAGGATGCACGACTCTCAGGAGCAGGCAGGAATGCCAGACATTTCTCCTAACCTGTGGCAGAGTTCAGCTGTGCTGATGGTTACACGAACACACATTAGGGAGTACTTCCTAGTACATTTCCACATGTCCCTAGCTAAGGCTTGTTATTTACACATAAAATTATATTTCAAAAATTAGCCCCACTCCTTGGACAAATGATTAAATGATTAGATGAAGAGATAAAGCTCCTGTGTATAAACATTCCAAATAATTTGTACAGGTACAGTATTTAATTTATGTTGAGCTTAACTGTGGGCTGCCCGTAATGACTTCCTTCCCAAGAGGACATCAAAGCACCTGGTAAAGGGAGAAAAGTGAGGGACGCTGACAAATACTGCCTCATCCAGGAGATCAAGGGCAACATCGCCAGTCACAAGTCATGCAGGTAGTGCGGACCCTTGATGTGATAAGAATGACCCTTTTGGGCTGGGGATATAGCTCAGTGGAATAAGCGCCTGCCTAGCAGGCTCAGGGTCCTGAGTTCGATCCCCAGTACCACAACAAAAAAAAACAAACAAGAATGACCCTTTTTCTGCCCAAAGCCCGTAGTCCTAGTCTAATGAAGAGAAGCACAGCAAAGTCCAATAGAAGCACAGCGTGCAAAACATTTCATCAATACTCTTCAAAAATAAGCCAAGAAAAGTTGGAGAAACGGCTTCTCAGCAAGAGGAGTCTAATGGGACAGGATAACTAAATATATATGGAATTCTGGATTGTATCCCACCACAGACAAGCACACTAGGTAAATACCAAAGAAATCTGAATACAATGTGGACTTCAGTTAATAATGATGGATCAATATCAGTTTATGCAGTATAACTAATGTACCATACAAATGTAAGGTGTTAGCAGGGGAAACCAAGAATGAGGTATTTATTGAGAGCTCTATACTATTTTCTCAATTTTTTTATGAGTGTAGAACTATATGGAAAATAAATAGCTGGGTTTATAGAAAAAAAATCAGCACTAAAATAGAATATATAACAATGCCCCAAAATCAGTTGGTTAGTGATTATTCACAGTAACCAAAGCCATTCTTTAATCAAATAGTAATTATCAGAATAGGTATAGCTTGGGCTGGAAACATAGCTCAGTGGTTGAGTGCTTACCTAGCACTGCACAAGGCTCTGGGTTCAATTCCCCATAGTACATATCAAAACAAAGCACAGTGAGTGCAGAGAACTGTATAAAGGCTGAACAATGGGAAGAATGCTTGTTTCACGTGGGAGCAGTGATTCTAGTCTAAGTAACATTATATTATATGTAATAAGACTAATGTTTTGTAATAAAGGCAATGGATTTTTAAAAAAATAGAATTATAGGTTATCAGAAAGTACCATAGTAACATAATCCTTCTAATGAAATTAAGATCAGAGACTTAGAAACCAGCTAATAACTGTTATGACTAGAAAGATTCTGGAATAGTTCATTCTCTGACAGATGTGCAAAAATCTAAAGAAGCAAATTTCACACAATGTAGTCAACTAGGAAGTCACACCAGAAAAAGACACCATATATCTATTTCTTCTTGTAATTCTTAAAGTAACACCTCCATTTACCTGCTGTTCCCAAGACATACTTATTGATGACTTTGGGTCATCTTTATAGGTATCTAATATAATCTTATGTGGTCATTGTTATCTCATCCTCCTTCTTTGTGAGCTAAAACCCCAGTTGCTATAGTCTTGTGTTCTTTGTGTTGCTAGATTCTTGGCTAATTCCTGTTCCATTTTGCTCTATCAAGTTAGTAGTGTGGTGGAAAAGCAGGTAGAGAAGCCCCCCGTCACACTCTTGCTACTGACACACAGGATGCACACCCAGGGGCCAGCCTTGGGATGAAGGTGGTGTGAAACAGTGGCCTTCCCACCTGGATGTCCTGTGGCCCTAACAGTCAGCCCCCACATACCTTAGAGGAAAAAAATTGGTTAATGGCTCTAGAGGCATGACCTCATGCTACACACCTTAACCTTACATGTGGTTGAAAGGAAGTTTAGCAATAATAATTGGCAATGATCTTTTATGATTATTACATAAAAAGTTATAAATTTTAATACATACGTGAAAAGAAGGGTAATCTTGGAAAAAGCAGCTCTCGAGAAACCTCTCAATCAAGTCATCTTTATTCATACTTGGGGTGGAGTTTGTTATGTACAGCCCAACTATTCTAAGTACTGGATTCTAAGTATGAAGCCCCAAGGCTGGCCATAGAAGGTGCTCAGAATACAAGGGTGGTGTGGCACCTGTCCGGTATCTGACATGACCTGGGCACATCTGATTCTCTGTGACCTGGGTACTTCTTACTTAACCCCTAAGAGTCACGCTGTGGTGTTCAAATGTGGCTGACCTCAAGAAGGCCTTACTGTCCCCTCTGTGGGTGGTCATGGTGGCTCTGGACAAAACAGAAAGTCCTCGTCACTGTTAGACCCAGCTCTCTCTTCATGGGGCCATCTGCCCCAGCAGCATTTGGCAGCCAGGCTCCACTTCTTGACACATGAGCCTGGTCATCTTGATACTGCAGAACAGAAAGTGGCCCGTGGCAGCTTCATCTAAGAACAAGAAAGAAATCCTTGGTCTTTATCTGAGGCTCATGCCCTGTGCTAAGATACCAAGGTTAGTTTGTAAAGCTTGGCTGAGTCCACCTGGATGGCTAGGGTGAAAAGGTCGATGGTGTCAAGAGGCAAAGATATGGAGCAAGGGGTGACAGAAAATATGGGGAATGTTTAAATTTTAGAATGCTGATTAGAGTAGAAGACATACTGCCACTGATCCTCCTCAGAATACTGCCCCTTGCTTTGATCGTACTTGTCAGTTGTTCTTGCCACTTTCCAAAGCAGTTCTTGGAGTCCAGTTTCATGAGTGTCTTTACACACCACGATGTGTTTACTAGCCTGCCTTTGCACTGGATGGCACATGGCGGGGGCATTCACCCTGTATTTGGTCACACCTCATGCCTGATACTTGTAAGTGCTCGGGAGATGCTATTTTCTTTCCTTCCTCTGTCTGTGGACTGGCCTCACAGGTCCTGTGTATTGCCTTTTGAGGGCCACTGGATCTCAGTTCTATTTTTAAAGATTGGTGACTGATTTACTGTAGGCTAAAAAGTAATCTGGCTTTTCCTGGATCAAATGACGAAAACCACTGTTCCTTAGGTGCCTTTGGAAACTTCTGGAAATGATTTGCCCATCCACCCAACCATTTATCCATCCATCCATCCATCCATCTATCCATCCACCATCTATCCATCCTTCCATCCTCCCATCCATCCATCCATCCATGCATCCATGCATGCATCCATCCATCTATCCATCCATCCATCCATCCACCCACCATCTATCCATCCTTCCATCCATCCATCCATCTATCCATCCATCCATCTATCCATCCATCCAACATTCTTTCATCCACCCATCCATCCATCTGTCCATCTATTCTTTTATCCATCCATCCAACCATCTATCCATTCATCCATCCATCCATCCATCCACCCATCCACCCATCCATCCATCCAATCAACATACCTAGTCCCTACTTTGTTCCAGGAACCATAGTAAGTGCTGGGGAATTGCTGCTGAGCAGAGCAGTGCTAGTGCACTTTTGGAACTTCCTCTGGTGGGTTAATCTCAAAGAGATGACAGGCAGTAAACACATAAGTCCATGATGACTAATTGTGATTTTAAAAAGTGCTGTAAAGCAGAGGGGAGCAGCAGTAGACAGAAAAATTTCTCCGAGTTCCTAACATTTAAGCTTAGGGCTGACGGCAGGAGAGCAGCCAGTGGCAGGAAGCTCAGAAGGCCAGTTCTGCTGTGTCCTGCCATTGCAGCCCTGTAAAACACCAGTAATGACAGAGTGCACACAGAGGGGCAGTGGCTGCTGATGCGGCCCTTCCGTGTATGGATGTGTGACATCTGTCCCGCTTCTCAGGTATTTCTGCCCACTTCCTGTTACTTGTGAGTTTCTGCAGTGGTCATACAAGACAGGTCACAGTGGAAGTAGAAAGTGGGAACAGGTACCGTGTACTCTGCGTGTAGTGCAGGACGTGGACCAGGACAGGAGACTGGACATTTGAGTTCGAACACTGTCCCTGTTTGCTGGCTCTATGGCCTGAGGCAGATCACTCTGAGCCTGAATTTCTTTTTCTGAGAAATGGGAACAATGAAGTTTACTCCAAAGCTGTGATGTAAGCATTAAGTGAAATGATATATACATAGCAGCATGCATGAAAAAGCACTGCCAATCTTGTTTAGAACATTGTCCTTTCACTGCAAAAGCAGTATTCTTTTGTACTCTTATTCATGCAGTCTCACTAGGGAAATGTCAACTTCTTTTTTCAGTACCAAGGTAGAGCGCATGGGCATTCTACCACTCCACTATACCCACCGGCCCTCACCCTTTTTTAAATCTTTGAGACAGGATCTCATTATGTTTCCCTTAAACTTGGGATCTTCCTGCTTCAGCCTCCCTAGTAGAAACGAAAATTTGTGAAAACAAATATGTTCCTTTTTCTTAACGTCCTCTAATCTTGGCTACTAGTTTGCATTTTGTAGCATGTGCATTTGCATTTCATAAGCATTATTACTCCAGATGGTAAATCATTCTTGATTTTCCTAAATCTTCACCTAAAACTTTCTCAGGCAACCCCAGTGTAGAGTGTGAGCGGCTCGGGCAGTTGGGCAGATGGGAACACTGAGCTTTGGGGTGATCTCGGAGCTTCTAATGCCGCACACAGCTACAGGTGAGCCAGTCAGGGCTCAGCCTGGCTGGCCATCCCAGCGTTAAATCTTCCTGACAAAGCACGCTTCCTTTCTGCCCTATTGCCTATGGCTAGTATGGGTGGAGGGGAAGGGAGAGACGGGGTCGGTTCACTTGTTCTCTGTCCACCGCTCTCTGTTACAGGACCCCAGATGTCCACTATCTTCAGCTCTTAGCCTGAGCTCCTTGCAGTCCCTTTTCTCATCTGTAAAATGGGACAGTACCAGCTTTGCTTACAGCAACCTCAGGATCGGTGAGGGACAGATGAAACCTTGCATCAAACTTTACGGTAACTAAAGTGTTGCTGTGAATACCAGCATCCCCTGCACCGCAGTCAGCAGGCACAGCTGGCCTTGAAGCATTTAGACCTGCTTGGGACTGAGCTACTCAAAGGGGATTTTTCTAGGTCGATGAGTAATGGAAAGTCTCTCAAAGGTGCTGCCTATTTTTACTTTGAGAGAGCAACCTTTGCAGACCCAGGCTCACTCTCTACGAGAACTCAGCAGCTGGGAGATTAAGAGATAATTAAATACTGAACAAAACTAGTCTCTTCTGACAATCTGTATAACTTCAGGGGGAAATAAAATGCACCGCTGGTCTAGTTAAACTAACCAGGCTCACCAAAGTAATGGGAACTGATCAAATCTCTATTTTTGCAATTTCCTGTTCTGAACAGGAAACCAAACAGACAAACACCACGAATGACAGACAGGAAGAAATAGACAAATGATTTTATGCCTATGTAGCTTCTCTCAAGACAGCAAGATAACAATCTGTAGAGTTCTCACCATGCTCCCATTTAAAAAGATGCACCGTGATGCAGGCTCGCCGGGATTGGCTTCCACGGGTCATCCTCCATTTCTTCACCTAGTCCCAGTGTGTGGCAGCTGATGTGTGCTTCTCTGTTGACTGGGACTGCACACACACCTTTCTGATGAGAAAGAACTGTGGAAACTTCAGGCCAGAGCCAGAGACCCCAAGCCTCAAACCCAGAACATGCAAGGAAAAAGCAAAGGGTTGCTTCCCTCAAACATTTTCTCTAAATTATTTCAAGACTCCACTTCAAATAATCTTTATCTCCAGTAGTATTTCAATTGTAGACGAAGATGCTTTTTCTAGTCAAAACTAATTGAAGTCTCTGATCATTTGAGTTAGCATGAAATGGGACGATCTGAAGGGTGTAGCCTGCATGCCTGCTTTCCCCCTTTGATGTCCAGCAGGAAAGTGGCTAGAATAAAAAAGACGTGCTTTCAAATCTGCTTTACAAAATTGGCAGAAGGCAGACTCATTCCAGACCCTTAAAAGCCTAAACAGAAAATCATATTTTATATATCATATTAAATAATAACAAAAATACCTAATAGGAACCAGTTCCCAAAGCCTTTCTGGATAATTTGGTACATTTGAAATCCAGTATGGTTTTCATGTCTCTCTTAAGCACTGTATAAAATAAGATACTCTCAAACACATTGGAACATTTCTGTTTGGATTGGCTCAGGGAGGCTGGAAGTATTTGCTGTGATTTATAATTCACCAGTTACCCTCCTCAGAGCCACTTGCTCGGTTTATAGAAATCGCATAACTGGGAAATAACACAATGAAAATCTTACACTCTGCTGGCTAAAAGTTGGATCATAATTCCAATTCCAATGCATTTCTAGCAGGAGAAGAACACCAACATTTTCTTGTTTTCAACTTTCAAAATGTTGTTTTTTAATTCATTTAAATAGTTGTTTGCAAATGCCTGTTTATTTTGGGTTTTTTTTCTTTCTTTTAATGAACAATGGCTTATTTTTGGAAACGCAGAGAGGCTGATTGATGTACCAGAGGTCAAGATCTGTAACTGTAGAAATTGACTAAGAAACCAGTTTTTCAGAGAAGTTGCAATTGTTAATGGCAAGCAGTTGAGCATTTCTGGAGGACTGAAGGGGAAAGAAATGTATTTCCAGGATATCAAGGAGCTCATAGCAAGGAGACCAGACTAGAAAGTCAAGACCAGGACAAGATAACCCAGAACGACTGTGTCGGGGCAGGTGAAGAGACTGCTACTCTCAAATGCGGGATTCCGGCTGCAGCTGGACCAAGGCCACCATCAGTGGGGGCCCAGACCTGTGCTCTGGGCCCGGCCTCCTGCTACTCCCTGCTGGCCCAGACTCAAGTACTCTTCGTTCAGAGCACAACCTGTGCAGGTGTGGATTAAGTCGGGACTGAGGTCACAGCACCTTCCCATGCAGTCGGGGAGGAGTAGGCTAGGGATGCACTCTGCTGTTACTACTGCAGGCTCAGAGACGGGGAATTCTCTAAACCCCTGAGGGGTTAAGATTGTGGTGATCATCCCAGGACAAATGTCACAGCCTTGAAGAACAACCTGATTACCGTGATTAGAAAAGAAATTCTCTATCTTTTTGGTTCTCAAACTTTGCACATTCAACAATTATGAAGAGCTGGGTGCAGTGCACTCTGGGAGGCTGAGGTGGGAGAATCACACATTGGGGCCCAGCCTGAGCACAGTAGTCACTCAGCAAGACCACGTCTCACAATAAAAAGCAAAAATAAGAACAAGAAAACAAAGCATGCAGAAAATAAAGTGAGCTACCACAAAGGCCGCAGGTTCTATTCTTAGTGCTGCAAAGAACAAAGCAAGACAAAACAAAACAAAACAAAACATTTACTAAGGACCATCAGGAGTTTTGTTTTATATAGATTATGTCTATCATCAATACTTACTATGTCAGAAATTGAAAGTGAAACTTTAGCATATTTATTAACTCAACTAACATAATCACATATTGGCATATACAGATAACATCTTATGAAAAATAGCTGCATTATACAAAAGAAACAAAGTAGTGATACAGGCAGCTATTTAATATTTTTGTAATTGCTTTAATTTCTGGTTGAAGAGAAAACAGTGGACTTGTGGACCAGCTTTTATGTAATCTGTTAACATTATAGATACACTGCTGAGATGTCACACATCCTACAATCTCTGAAAACTTTATCATGTACTCAGAGAAGAAGACTGGAAAGATAAATGTCATTTTAATATTATTATGAAAGTAAATTTCACTTTGGAGATTTCCTAAAAGGGCCTTGGGGGATCCTCTGTGGTTTGCTGATGGATGGTGCACGTTGTGATGGAAATGCAGAGAGGTGTGTTCTGCAGAGACGAAGCTCCTCAACTGTCCTCCTGCATTCCTCTCCAAATATTTTTGCTCAGAGGTTGACAAGATTGATCCTGCACCAAATTACTAAGACAGTTCTGTTTTGAATGGACAGCAAAATTAAGAGCAGGGCCATATTTTGTTTATTTTATTGAGCTGTTTTTTCTCCTTTCATCTCAGAAGTAACATCCAGCTCTAATTCCTATTTCTACAATTCTCTGTATTTAGGTGTGTTATGGTTGATACATTATGTCAACTTGGGGAATCTGGAGGTTTAACTGAGTGATTCAGCAGGAAGCCAGAGTGCTTACTTTGTATACATCCTGAGCCTGTGGAAGAGGAGGGCATGGAGACTGTGTGAGAGCTACACGCCCCTTGGGTGGGGGTAGTCTGTTTACAATGTAGGGGAGAAAACAAGGCTGCTTTGCTGCCATTCCTCCCTTTTGGCTGGTTGCTTTTTGCTGTGCTCTGCTGTCTTGAACAGTTTGACCTCTGCCATGTGCAACTCTGCCTCTGAACCAGCCAAGTATGGACTAAAACCTCCACAAACTGTAAGCTAAATAAACCTTTTCTTTCTTCATTTTGGGTGTTGGGTATTCTGTCTCAGTGACAAGAGTAAAGTAACCAAGACAAGGTGTTTGAAGCAATGGGAGACAGATTCATTTTCCTAATAAAAAAAGTGTTATTTTAGAATGATTTTAGATTTGCAGAGTTATCACAGAGATGACACAGAGAGTTTCTGCATAAGCCACCACAAGTTTCCCCTATTATTATTGTGTATTCATAGGTACATTTATCATGTATAGTGGGACTATATTAATGTATTATTAAATTGTATTCTCCCCAAATAAGAGAGTGAATCCAAAAATTGGCGATTGAAATGAACAGACACTTCTTAGAAGAAGTACAAATGGCCAGTAAATATGCAAAAAATATTCAACATCTCTGGCAAGTAGGGAAAGAGATTTCATCTTACTCCATAAAGAATGGCTCTCATCAAGGAATCAAACAATAATAAATGCTGGTCGGGCTGTGAGGGAAAAGGAACCCTTCTACATTGCTGTTAGAAATGTACACTAGTACAACCACTGTGGGAATCACTATAGAGATTCTTCAGACAACTAAAACTAGAAATTCTACTGGACCCAGCTATTCCCTTTATAAGTATCTTCCCCAAAGAGCTGACAGCATATCATGGTGACCCTGCACACCCACGTTTGTGCCAGCACAACTCAAAATAGCTAAGTCCTGGAAGCAGCGTGTATGTTCATCAACACATGAACAGATACAGAAAATGTGATATTTATACGTGATGGAGTAATACTCTGCTATATAAAAGGATAGATTTGAAGCATTTGTGGGAAAATGGATGCCCTCTGAGACCGTACTGTTAGGTAAAATAAACTAACACGCAAGCTTAAGTACCATATAGCTTCTCCTGTATGAGAAACTCAAAGTCTAAATGAATTAAAGAATAAATGAATAAAATAAAAAGCAGATGATAGGAAACAGGGAGATAGATCTTTTGCAAATAGGAAGGAGAACAAGGAAATTATGGGTGCCAGCTCTCCACGACAAACGTAATCATTGCATACCACAAAGGAGGACTAATGAAAATTGCAACTAAAGCACATACTTTATTGAGGTTTCCTTGGTTTTTTTCTAACACTACTTTTCTCTTGCAGGGTCCCATCCAGAATGCCATGTTACAGTTAATCTTCGTATCTTCTTAGACTGACTGCTTGGCTGTGGCCATTTCTCAGACTTCCCTCGTTTCTGGTGACCTTGACAGTGCTGGGGGTAACAGACAAGGTATTTTCTAGGATGACCTTCCACTGGGCCTTGTCCGGCATTTTTCTTGTGGTTGGAGATGAGACTCTGAGTTTGGGGGAGGAAACCAGAGGGGTGCAAACACGCATCTCACTGCACAATACTGAGAGCGCATAGGACTGACGTGACTTTTGCTGGTCGCCTGGCTTGAAGCCGGTCTGCCAGGCTTCTTCACTGTGAAGCTGCTCTCTCCACCACTCCCCTTCCATCCTGTGCGCTTTGGGAGGACATCGCCGTGGCTGGCCCACACTTACAGTGACCAGCTGCTCTATTCATTCGAAGGTGGGACGCCTACATGGACGACTTGTGATTCCTCTACCAGGAAGGTCCATTTATTCTTTTCCACTTATTTATTCTGTGATTGACTTATGTCCATAAGAACTCGTGGACATTTATCTTATATTTGGGGTTGTAATTCAATGCTGCTTTATTACATTGCTCCAACTGTCCTGGTTTGGGTCATTGGGAGCCCTTTCACCTGGCTCCTGGGTGTTTTGACATAACCCCCGATTGCATGGTGGTATTTGTGGGTTTGTACTTCCCTCTTTGAGGAACTCTCAGATTGCTCAGGCCCCATCTGTATGTAGTATTTCTGTCCCCAGGGTTAGTCAGCCACTTCTTCTATCATTAGAGTTAGAAATTGAGACCAGGTTTACCGATTGCTCGGCAGGTGTCACTGTTGTAGGGATGCCCAGCTGACAGAGAAGGAGAGGTATGTGTGGGTGTCACCCGCCTGTCCGTTCACACCTACAAATATCTGTACATGGAAACATCTGACCTACATTGAGCTCAGTGTGAGTTTATACTGATGTCTCTAACTCTAACTCACTGACACTCCAAACAGTAAATTTCTCTCTTTGCATTTTTAATGCAAAAAGTTATTTTAATGAGAAAGTGATTTGGGAGTGGTAGGTGTGAGAGGAAACAGCGATGAAAAAAGACTCCAGAACTACAGTGATGGATTGATTGATTGGCACTGTCAAGGATGGAACCTTGGGTATCACACAAGCTAGACAGATGCTCTCCCACCGAGCTATGCCCCAGTACTAAGGTGAATAAAACACCCCAAAACCGGCACTCCCTTATGAGTGATGGGATACCCACAGAGAAAGGTTGTGCAGTGGAGGGCAGCTTGAAGTTTGGCTCTCCAAGTGACTGCTTGGGCTACTGTGGGGCCTTTATCTTTGAAAGAGGACAATATAGCACTTTAACTTAGAAGAGTGTGTGCGGATTACACACATTAACCCAAGAAGCCCACTTGAGCAGCACATTGAGGACAGTGGCAGGCTCTTTATGTGTGAGTTGTTCCAACCTATACTCTGTGGGAAGTATATCATTATCTCCATTTCACAGACACGAAAACAGAGGCACGGAAATTTTCTAACTTGCCCAAGCTCTCACAGCTTGTAAATGACAGAGCTACTTGCTCATAAACCTGTCCTTAAAGGGCTCCTGCGCATCCTTGAATTTAATTCTCCTCCTGTAAAAACAAAGCTGTGAAATGCTGCTCTCTCTGTGAGGCCTACAGGAGGCTTTGACCACTGTTGATGGCAGAGACACTATGACAGTCAGTAGCATCTCCATTTCTCACACTGTAAATTGTCCGTGCCATGCAGGGACGTGCTGCACGGAGTTGAGTGACCTTGTGCGTGCCTGTACTGTTCCCTGAAGCCTGGTGAGGCAAAGATCACTCCTGGCGGGTGAGTTGGCAGAGGTTAAATGTGAGCTCCGGCTTATCTACCCCTGTCATTGCCTGTTGTAAGAGGCCTCACTCAGTGAAAGGTTCCTGCAAGCTCAACCATTTCTCACCTGCCCTGTGTTCCCAGGTCATGAATCACAATATGTGCACCTGGGAGGGGGAGTTTCCTAGGCAAGTGAAGAGGGAGGAGTTTGGTCAGGGAGCAGTGGTGGGCATTATCTCCTCAGAGTCATGCCACGCAATTTTACGCCCTAAATCTGTGGCTCGGCTCAAGTCCACGTCTGTTTCCCTGAAGCCTCAGTGACTGGTTTCCTTACCGCAGAGGCCCCTGCAATTCTCCCTTTGCTGACCTTAGAGCTCCATTTGGAACCTAGGTCTCCACCAAGCTGATTCTGAAAGAGAAAGTGGTTGCCTCCTTCACCCTGTTCCTTGCCAGGGACTCCACCATGTTTTTCCCAAGGTCCCTCCCAGGATCTTCTAAAGGTAGCAGACAAATATTTACCCAGGACCTGCTGTGGCCCCAGCATGACGCTGGTCAGAGGGAGTGGTCCTGGGCCAGAGAGATGGCAGCCTTCCCCATAGGAAGCATGCAGACCATGAAAACCAGGAGTCCCGTCTGGCCAGGGACCCTTCCTTGTGTGCCTTCTCTCATTCAATCTCATGGAGCCGGTCTTCTCATGTCCCCAGTTTACAGATAAGAAAAGTGAGGATTTCCCAAAGTCATATAAGGAGGGGTGGTAGGACCAGGCTGTGAATGCAGCACTCTGAGGTCACACATGGAACCCCACATGCGTCCTGCTATCTCAGCACCTCGCCGAGGCAGGGTCTCAGGGCCCAGTGGGTTTGTGGCTGGAGCACAGAGTTCTGTTTGCTGCAGTTTCTGCTGAACACTTTGGCTTGCAAATGTAGAGCGTTCTCTGCAGTACAGCCTTAAATTGTGGTGGACAACCGGAGAGAACACCAGATAGGAAACATGGCCAGGTGCTCTGGGGACGGGTGTCTCTGTGTGGGGTCTCTGTGGAGCCAGGGGTCTCCCAGGATAGGAAGCAGCAACAGGCTGAGGAAAGAGGCACCTGCAGATTCAGCCAAACTGCACTCCCTTACATGTGGTGCTATGCACTTTTATCAGGTAATGCAAATGCGATTAGGACATAGGCTTGTTTCCCCTTGGCCATATCATGTGGGATTATTTAAATACATTTAAAAATTAGATTTTCCTAAAGTATGTCTGATGTAAAGAGGTGAACATATCTTAGGGTTACAAATCAGTAGACATAAATTATTGTCCCACAAGCAGCAACAATTGGCTAGGTGTGTGATCTTTTTTTAAGTTTCTACCTTCTCTTCTAGGTTTCCCCCTGCCTATACAGGAGACCTGAAGGGTTGTTGACATTGCAAACAGCACTGAGGCTGTGGAAACCTATTTTATCTGTACCACTCATCAAAGGATCAGCAGTTTAGACACAACTTCAGGGGCACTTTTAGCCCTGTAGGTTTATACTGTCCAGGGCACAAGCCACCAAATAGACATGGCTGTGCAGCCCTGGAAATGTGGCTCATGTGACTGAATTTTATTTCTTTTAAAATTAAGTTTAAGTAAGAAACTGATATTCTGCTCAGTTATTGAAAGCACTGTGTGTGTTTGAAGCAATTTAAAGACGTGAATCTGCTCTTCTTATGGTGAATATTGTGAACTCTGAGCACAGATGAAGGGTTTAAATGAAAACTTAGCATCTGAACTGCAAAGTGCCGATTTAAAACAATGCCACAGAGGAAGTAAAATACCTCAATAGCTTACATTGTATATTAACATGATAATATTTTGGGTATATTGAGTTCAATAAAACACATTATTAAAATTCATTTCACCTGTTTTTATATTTTAAAGTATGTCCCCCAGAGCATTTTAAAGAACATGTGTGGCATTTCTCTTGGACAGCTTTGGAGGCTGGGCTCTGTACCCTGTGGTGGGCAGCTGGGTCGGCACAGTGGCCCTAGTCAACCATGGGTGTTTCACGGAAAAGAATTGTGCCACCCTTTGGGGAAGACACTTGTAATAGTCTGAGTCACTGCTCGCGTCAAGGAAGACTTGCCCCAGTTACCCTGCTAACCGGGTTGTTTGCAGAGAACTCAGGGCTTGGAGGTCTAGAATCCAGTTCTCGCTGCTCCCCAAGTCGGGGTGCACTAGAGGCACGTGGGTAAATCACCGCCCCCCCAGCCCGCCTACCTCCAGAGAGGTCTCCATTCAGGACAAGTGCCTCTGTGGGGCAGAGTTGAGCTGGGCCTCTGCAGACATGGCCGCACCCCCCCCCCCCCCCGCCTGGCTCCCTTTGGCCTGGTCACACAGTTCTTGTTCTTCAGCTGAACACAGCTAGTTGTACTTGTTTTGCTCTTCCACATGGACTGAACCGTAGGATCTTCACATGAAAAGAAACCACTGGGCTTTCTTCCTGAGAAGGAGGCATTGGCCAGCAGGGTTTTGAGTGTGAAGACTTCTTTTTGTGTAAAATGCCACCCTGCTCTATCTCTGTAAAGAGCCTCCTGTAATCAGGGAGAATTACCTTCTGGGATCAACATGAAGGGGCTGGGGGCAACATGCGGGGCTTGGGAAGGTAATCTTTCCTGAGCAAGCCATGGTGGTGACAGTGGTAAGATCAGAGATGGCTGCAGGTGGCGGCTCACTTGAGGGCCAGGAGGACCACCATCCTTAGCCACCGATGGTGCTGGGCAAGGACCACCACTATGAAACTGGAGGGCTTCAAAAAAAAAAATAACCTACCAGCCTGGGCTACTACTTCAACAACGGAAATTTAGTTTCTCAGAGCCCTGGAGACCAAGTCCGTGGTGTTCATGGCAGAGTGTGAGAGGTCTCCTCCGTTTGCAGAATCCCACGTCACCAGTTTCCGCATGGAGCCTTTTGTCTGTTTCCTGTTCACTCTAGATTCCTCCAGCTTGCCCCCAGCAAGGGTCTGCGGGACCGGGCTCGCGGGACCGACAGCCTACGTGGCTCTACATGGCCTCAGTGCTTCTGAGCCATTTGTCTCGGGAGAAGTGCACTGTGGAGACACAAACCCGTGGCTTAATGGGAACGTGCTTGGCTTAGTGTGATGCAACAAGGAAATCTCTGCAAAACAGTGGCTGTGTGTTAAAAGTCTTTGTAAAGAGGTTGAATCCACTCCTAAAGTCTTCCCAGTAGTCTTTTCTTTTACAATAATTGCAAATACACCCTGCAAGCAACCCTAGATGACATACATGTATGTACAGGATGTATAATCCAGGACTGCCTTTCTGTCTTGCATGATACACAGGCCACATGGAATAGTTGTATCTGGCCCAGACCTTTGGGCTTTCCCCCTGTCTTTAAGACATGAGCGATACTGAGCAGGTTTGCTCTGGGACCTCAGCATCCCTGTCTCTGTCTGCATCTGCCTGCAGCCCAGCCGCAGGGGAGGCCACTGTCAGAGTGGACTGCAGGGTAAGCCCCTAGGGAAGATGACAGGTCCGGGAGCTTCTGTCCAGGAGCAACCAGACCGTGCAGGGGGGCAGGTAAGGGCACAGAAGATAAAGTTGGGTGCTGTGTGGAAAGCAGGTGAAAGATTCTGTTCCTTCTCCCGAAGGTCGCCTATTGCCCCTGAACAGGTTATTGCAGAGGGGAGGAGCACGCCTCTCCAGAGTCCCCGCCTCTTCCCCGCCCCCAACCGTGTACCACCTGCCCTCAGGCAGTCTTAAGCCGGACAGTCTGGCGCGGCTGGGCTGGGCTGGGCGGGACCTCGGCCGTGGCCACACCTTCTCCCCGCCGGCCACGCCCCCAGCACGCGAGCCTCGCCGGCATCCCCACCCCGCCCGCCACGTGACAGCCGCGCCCTCCTCTGGCGCCGCGATTGGCTTTCCCGGGAGGGGGCGTGGCCTTGCCGGCAGCCCTGCCCCAAACGCGGCTGCAGTTTTTAAACCTCAACTGTAAGTTTGCTCGCGTCGCCGCCGCCCGTCTGCCCGTCACTGCTGTCTCCCTGAAGGGTCACCGAAGGTCCGCGGAGCCCAGGGGAGCTGCGCGTCGCCGAGTGCGCGGGGAGTCGCCGGGAGCCTGAGGGCGTCGGTGAGTGTACGGCCGGCGCCCTGGGGCAGGGGGACCTTTGGGGTCAGCGGCATCCGGCGTGAGGGGACTTCGGGGTGACAGGGCTCAGGGTGACGGGACCCGGGGCGAGGGGCACGAGCGCTGGGCCGGCCGCGCCGTGTCCTGCCGCCGCCCGCGCATGGGGTTCGGAGCGCATCCGCGCGGGGCCCGAGCCGGCCCAGGCGAGGGCGGCGGTGTGCGGTGCCGCTCAGCCTGCGCGGTGCCGGGGCGGGACGGCCGGGAGCAGGTCCTGGGCGCCGTCCGGGTGCTGCCCCCGGCTCTCCGGATGGGGCCAGAGGCGCTCGGTCTGCAAACGTGAAGGAAGAGAAGTGCACGTTTTAAACTCCACGGCGACACTGCGCCCGTCAGGGATCCTCGGCGCGAGGTGTGCGGCTCCCTCGCCAGCTGCTGGGCAGACGGCGAGCGTACACCTCGGTCCCGACCCAAGCTGAGCCCCGAGGGATGCTCGGGATGGCGTGACCCTGGGAAGTTTTGGGTGACAGAGCGGCCTGCGGAAATGACCGGGCAGGGAGGTGGCAGCCTCTGCAGCCTCGCGTTTTAAACCCAGCACAGTTTTGTGGCAGGAAAAGATTTAAAAAGAGGGTCAAATTGTGCATCGGAATGGTTTTCAGTCCTTTCTAAATGTTTGCTTTTCCTTCTAAAGCACATACCCATAAAATTGTGTGTTTAAAAAAAAAAAGAAAAACTAGCTCATGGAAAGCGTGTGCCCCGGGCAGATGCTCAACTTTAAAAACGTTGTCGAATACATTAATCAGTGGAGTTATTTATTATTGAAATACGCAATACATATTAGATCACTTTTTCAAAATATGGACCAACAATCAGAAGTAAATATGTGTACTTAATGGCAGCTTGTCAGAAAAGTGAAGTTGTTGTAACTTGAAGCCAGTTTTTGTGTGTGGATAGAATGACTGCATGTTCTGTGGGGATCACTGAACAGCGAATTAGTATTTGGTTAAGAGAGAACCAGATTTTAGGAAAGTAGAGACTTGACTAATGACCCCTGTGTCAGCATGAGTAACACATTTGAAGGAGACTTTGCAGGCACTTTATGACAGACATCTAAATTTGTGTCTTCATCTTAGAGGAAGTCCGGAGTCAGACAGATCAACTACTAATCTTATTTACTAAATTTTTAAGCTAATTTAAGGAGTATATATTATCGTATATTAATACATTTATGGTATATTCTAATGTGTATTAATGCACATTATATTTCCTGTGTGTGAAAGCTGGCAGCTGAGAGTTAGGCTCTTCACTTTTCTGTTTGTGGCCCCGGTGATGAAACCCAGAGCCTGGGACTCTTAGGCAAGGGCCCTGCCATGCACCCGTATCCCCATCTCTTGATTGCTATTTTGAAAGGATTTTGATGGGCTCGTGTTTTTTTAATGAGTTATTTTGCTCTTTGTGTGTATTTTTTGTGTCAGAAAAGCTAACAGTCACTTGAAAAATTTTAAATGAGTTCAGTTGCTTTTGTTTTTCATCCAACAAAATCCAAGGATTTTAAGTACACTGAGAGACTATTCTCAAAGGAAAGTTCTTTGATGTGGGTTCAATCAGCAGCATGACTTGGCATGGAGTGGTGGTGGTTGTTCTAATGAATTAAGTTACAAGTACATATTTTTCTCTAAATATGTTGTCATCAATGTTGCAATTTTCAGGGCATACCTTTATTAAATATTTTTTATTTATTTTTCCCCAAAACATTTAGTTTAAACCTTACTGAACTAGTCCATTTCTTTTAATATTTATATACAGCATATTATGGTTCATCCCTTATCCTTTCCCAGTACTCCAAAAGAGGGCGTAGTTATGCTTTAAGCGTTGAAAATTTTAACAGGGAGATGGTAGTTTCCTCTTTAATCCTGAAAGGCTCAGATTCCTTTTGCATTGTAATAGTTCCTGTATAAACAGTACTTCAATGGTGCTGTTAAGTAAACAGTAATTTATTTTGCACCAGAAACCTAATTTTCTACTTGATGAGTGGCAGGGACTCTGTGTTTGTTGGCCCACTATGTTTCTGTTTTTCAACATCTTCTTAACCTGCTGCACAATTAAGAGGGTTTAATTCCTGTTCTGAAGGTGGAAAGAGACAGGGCTGGGCCTTACTGTCTTGGCACAGAGTCAGGCCTGGGGTCATTGCCTGGAATTTCAACTCTGGATAGCATGTACTGCATGGGTTGGACTAGAGTTAGTTAGTCTAGCTGGTTTCCTATTGTGATTTGGGGGGGATAGAATTTTTGAATTATACTTTATGTTCAATAATATGCAATAGAAACCAGGTTAAATTTCCTGATGGAGCTTGTTCTTAGAACACTGATATTTTTAACCAATCAGTATTTACATGAAAACGGGCATCATTCACTCTAGAAAGTCTGGTAAGTATAAAGTAAGCTGTTGGCGTTGCAGTATATAATAACAATAATTTTATCTATGTCTGGACTGTATAGCTGCCCTGTTTTGAACTGAATTCTCTAATAGGGATTTTCAGTGTCTATTTAGTCAAATCAGTGAAGCACAGACTAGCTGCATTTGGGAGCTCCAGTGCTGTAATGTCGAGATGGACCCCAACTTCTAACGCCTTGAATACAGGAGATGCACCTCCTCTAATTCCGTTCATCAAACATTTCTTGAATTCCTGCCAGGTGCCAGGCATCAGGCTGGTTGCCTAGGTGCAGAGGTAGAAGTTTGCTGTCCTGTAGGTACTCAGCACACTTGCAGCCTGACATTTTACATTTTGATGTAAGGGCAGGCGAGGGCCTCTCATAGTGAAGGAGGGGCATTTAAATCTACCTGTGGGTTTTGGCAAAGCTTCCTGAGGAAGAGCATGTGTAAGAAGAGTTAGCCATCTAAGGAGTGTTAGAAAGGGCATTTGGGGCAGAGGAGGGTGACCAGGATGTGGAGACAAGTATGAGCTCAGAGTGCGGCAAGAAGTGAAACTGGGTCCCCACTTCAGGGGCCTGCACCTGTCACCCTGAGCTTAGCTTGTGGGCACTAGGGAGCAGATAAGGAACCCAAGCAGACTGTTTAATTCATTGTTGTATATTGTAAATTCTACTTTTGTGCAGCTTTTATTTGACAGATTTTAAATGAATACCATGATGAATAATTTTTACTACAGCTGTTTTGAGTTCATAGTGATCTTTCCTCTTGCTCTTAGTCTCATCATATTTGTGTACTTCATTTTAAGCATCCCACCTAACACTTCCTTCTGTCTTCATCTTCATTGATTTGTTTCTGAATTCTTACTGTAAATATTATAACAGTAGCTAATTGAAAATAAGTGTGAGATACCATTATTCTCAGTGGTGCTGTGTAATTGAAATCTAAATTATGTCTTTTACCCTTCTAGCACTCGTGTCTATAACTCTACACAGATACACAGATTTACTTACTAAGCCCTTAAGATTTTTTTTTTAGTACAATCCGATAAAATGTTGTGAAATGGATTTCAAATCCAGTAACACACACCATTAATTTAGGTCAGTTATAGGTCTATGTTCTGTGATAGAACACAAGAAAAGTTTTGGGGATTGTTTACTGGAATTGGGAGAATATGGTGGGGAATTTAGAAGACATAAGAGGGGAGGGAGGAGAGAGAGAGAGACACTGACTGACTGACTTCATGTATTTTATGTGAAGTCCCGCCAGATATTTGAAGAAAGTTTGGTGGACAGAGGTAACTCATGCTCCACTACACGCGAAATTGGCCCAATGAGGAGAAACAGAAAAGTACCTGGGCTGCGACAGCTGGTCCAAGTGCACTTCATAGGAGGCAGGTGGACTTAAGATATACCATGGGGTAGTTAAAGCAGTTAGTGATGGAGGCATATTAGCAGTAAACCGGGATTTGGTTATCAGGAAGGTGTGATTTCTTTTCTTGAGACACTGCTTGTGTTCTAGGATATTCAGGCCCAGAATGAAATTTATCACAATCCCCAAAATGTCTTCTGGAGTAACAGGTGTTTGAAAAACTGCTGACTGTCCAACACTGTTTTCAGCTACATCTGTAGTCATACAAATACCTGTGGCATCGTCATCCATTGTAATGCCCAGCAGTGGATACAGGTGCTACAGAATTAGGGTAAAAAGTAAACACATGCGTCTGTCCTGTATTAGGAAATTCTGTTAAGGAGATTGACTGACGAAGCTATATTTAAATTATCATTATCCATTTCAATTCTTTTCTTTTTTTTTACAAGGAAAACTAAGTTGCTTTTTCTACTACTAAACCAAATGATAGGCTTTACCAAATTTATTTTTTAGTACTATATTTGGATATCACATTTTGGATTTTTTTGGAGGGGTTCCAGGATGAATCTATATTTTTATAAGTGATACTCATTATAAAGGCATAAGTGCTTTTCCATGTGATATTAAACAACATGTTCATTCCTGCTTCATGCGTACCAAATTCTTGCATAGTCTGCCTGAGAACTGGCCTGTGCTTTGGATGTAGGGCACCATCAGCTGCAGAGAAATGTAGAAATCCCAAGGCCTTTGAAAACCTGATTAAAGATGCCTCCTGAAGCTCAGGCTAAGCAAATCTTTACCATAGAAAGGTTTTGTTGCTGCAGGTGGTAGCTTCTGAATCAGTCTGCTCATATATTCACAGCCATCTTTTTAAATAAGAATTTATCAGTAAATTGCTCAAATAAATATTAGTATGCTGTGAAGTTTAAAAATACTGTCTCATGTGAAAAGAGTGACAGCCACCTTTTTTACTCAATCATTTGTTTTTGTTGATTATTGAGGTAATACGGCAGATAACTTCAACAAGAAAGGGTAAATGATATATACTGCCTATAATGTCACAACTCAAAGAGAGCCACTGTTAACACTTTGCTGGTTTTTTAGTATTTTCTTCTGTTTGGTTTTATATTTTGCCCACAGATTTATCATACTATGTAAGAAGCTCTGTTGGACTTTGGGTTCATGAGTTCAGCAAATTTCTGAACTATTTTTTTACTATTATAAACTATGCTTACTTGAACATAAATCTGGCTGTATCCCAAATCCATATTGACTCTTGAAAATTGGGAGCGGAAAATGCTTTTCATAAAGTACATGTGAGCTCTGTTAGTTCTCATGAATGGATTATTTTGAAGCCAAAATATTAGAGCATGAGGTGAACATCATAGAGTCTAGAAGCTGGGTGAGACAAAACTCTAGAATCAGGAGTTTTTCTTACCCTGTATCTGTGAACCTGGTGTATTCTCCGTTGGTATATAGCACTGGGATGTATCTCACTTGTTTCCAAGATAAAGGTGTAGCCCTCCTTTCTGAATCTACATGTAGAGTGTAAGTGCATTTATAATCGTGCATATTTGTAGATACTTTAATTTAGGCATGTCGTTCTAAAAGCTCAGAGATGGTCTGGGAAAAAAGCCAAACTGAGCCTAGAATTGATACCTATGTTGGTCTTTAGAGAACAGTATGTGACCAATGAAAATAATATCATCAGAAGTAAGAAGACAAATAGTCACTCAAAACAAAATAATAAAGTTGTCAGAATCGAGCGCAGGTTCCTTGGAGGTGGGGAGGGTGAGGCCACTCAGCAGTGGTGGGGTGCTGTGTGGGGAGCTCCCCTGAGTGGAGTGTGAACTTCTCTCATGAATGCAGCAGACATGTGGTGCCACCCTAACTAGTACCAGATCGACGCTGGAGTTTGTACTATTTTGACTCACTCTTTAGCACTCTGTAAGATCTATCCTGCTATCATCCATACCAGAGAAGCAGCAGAACAGAAGCTTTCCTTACTAGCAATCAAGGACCTGCAAAGTAAATCACAGGGAAAGTCTGTTTTTCCTTTGCCACACCAGAACTCTAGGTTGAAACACTTGAATGGGCAGGTGTTGCCAAAGTAGTGATAAGTCCTTCCCCTCTAGTGCTAGTGAGGTGGAAGAAAGGGCCATGACTGTGATGTTTTATTGAATTTAAATGGCATATGGCCAAGGAATTCTACTGGAAAGAGTGAGTGTTTGTTGTACTGTTTGTGTCTCTTCCTATATATTTGGGGTGTTCCGTGTTTTTAAAAACAGCTATCCTGCCACAGACTGGGTGACTTGAACAAGCAGAGATGTGTTTTCTTGCAATTCTGAGGTTGCAAGGCCATGTAAGGGCCCTCTCTAGCTTTCACAGGAGTCTTCTCCAGGATGTCCACATAGTCCTGTGTGTATGTTTATGCCCTAATCGCTTATAAGGACACCACACATATTAGGGCCATTTACCACCTTGAAAGAACCTATCAACAAAGGTGATCTCAGTCTGAGGTCCTGGGAGTTGGGATTCATTATGCAGATCTGAGGAAGACGTGTTCTGACTATTGCAGTAGTTTCTATGGTTTGAGTCGGGTTTGTCCTCACAGACTCATGTTGAAATGTAATTCCCATCATGAACAATGAAGAGGTGGGAACTTAGTCTTTCAATGGTGTTTTAGATAGAGACAATGGGAAATGACTAAGTTGAGATAAGCTCACTGGGCCACAGCTGCCAGGATTGAGTCCTGGGGGCTTTACAAGTGGGAGAGAAGCCAGACACACGGGTGCAGTCCCTGTGTGTTGCCATGTGATGCTCTGTGCTGTCTTGGGAGTTGGCACCAAGAAAGCCATTACCAGATGTGGTCCCAGACTTTGCACCCCCAGAACGATGAGCCAAAATAAGCATTTGCCCTTTATAAAGTAGCCTAGCCCAGGAATTTCAGTGCAGTAAAGAGAAACAGACCACTACAGTAGTGAAGTTTAAAAACTTAAGGTCTCATAGCTGGTATGATGGATACATGGGAGTCAGACCTGTGTGTTTCAGCCCAAATGTTATTTTCATAATTCTGTGCTCCTGCCCTTAGATGCCTAGAGACACGCCCCAACACTGATCAGATCTTTCTTTTCCTCAGAACCAAGGGACTTAGAGAAAACAATTTTACTGCTTTGAGAATAAAACCAAGAAAAGAAAAAAACTAAAAACACTGGAATCTAACACTGCATGTTTACTGAAGTAGAGGATAGTTGGCTTTGAAATGCGTGAAAATACAGAACAGTAGATGTCAAGCAGGAAATAATGGGGGTATGGCAAAAAAGGAACACAGCCGAGGGTTATTATAGGTGGGTGCTAGAAGAATAATGCTGAACTTCCATCTGGCAGGCACTGCAGAAGGCTGTGTCTTGGAATGTGTAGTCCCCCATTATCACAGATTCAGGCTATATGAAATAGTCATTTTGATGCATATAAACATCCCAAACATTTTGATAAATATGAACTTTAGGTGTAGCGTAGAGTTTCAGAGTGAGGCTTGGTTTATGGTCAGTCACTCATCCAACAAGATGATTGCACTCTGAGCCATGGCAGCCCAGGAGAGACAGTGAAGATGTAAGAGAGCGTCTGAATTGAGTTTTGAAATGTAGCCTTCCATGAAGCAAGTTTTTATTTTTGTACACATTCACATGTCAGTAATGTAGCTCATGGTATTTGAAATCACCACCGAATTTGACCATGTGAAATCAAAATGAAAAATGATTACACTGTTATGTTAAATTACTAATCATGTGAAAGGTATGATGAAAGTTTAAAATAAATGATTGTTTGCATTATAAGTTCATACCCATTTTTTAAGCAGTTGGGAGGGCTTTTGTCATAGTTTTATTCTGAAACAAAGTCATTTGCTTTACTGAGACACAGTAGAGCTGACACCTGTTCATGTGTGTGCTTCTGGTTTTCCCTCCTGTGGGCAAAACATGCTCTTTAAATAATCTCTTCTTCTTTTTGGTTCTACCTTATTGCTATATTTGAAGGTGTATAATGTAGTGCACATCCTGTCAGATAATATCTTTTTCTTCTTAATTACATGTAAGTTACATCCTCTCTCACCTTCTTTTTCTGTAGGTAAAAAGAAGTGACTAGAAAAGCTGATCTTGGAGTCATTTACTATGGCACGGAGAAGATTTGATTGCCGAAGCATTTCAGGCATGCTAACAACAACTCCTCAAACTCCAATCAAAATGGAAAACTTTAATAATTTCTACACACTTACCTCTAAAGAGCTTGGGAGGTAAGGAGACTGTGATGTTATGCTATGTTTAAAGTCAAATTGTGGGTTTCTGTTCTTGCAGTTCTACTCAGAAACTCACTTTGGCCCATTGACAATGATGAGAATGTAAAGTCATTGTATCTCTCCCTAACACACGAACTAAGAAGCTGACTCTGTAGACGGTTTAGTGAGTTTATATGGGATGCCCCACCCAGCCTAGAGTCCTGCAAGGTCTCAGTTCCCCTCTACAGTTATGGTGGGAAGAGGGCACTCAGCACAGTGGCTTGCTGAGCCCAGATGTGGGCTCTGTCACTGACTAGGTGTGTGACCTCAGTTAAATTACTGAGCCTTTGAGTGCCATAGTTAGCTCATCTTAAGAAGGAATGAAGGGAATTTTATCTGCTCTGAGGGTCAAATTTCTTAATACTTGTAAAGTGCTTAATACAGTGCTATATGTTTTTGTTTAAAATGTTGTAATTCCTAAGATGTTGTGCATGGTTTAAAAAAGAAACAAATCCCTTCTCGTTTCTTTCCAAAATTAAACAAAAATTGGTAACTCATGCCTGATAGTATAGCTCTGTGTTACAAAGAATGAATGTTCTATTAGGCAAAGCCTTTAGAAATTGTTCTTTGGCTTAACCAAGATGTAATTTTCTTGAGTCCAAGGAGTGACCGATGTCATAAGGCCATGTAGTACTTACTATGAAAGGCATACCAAATTTTACAATTCAGGGTCTGTTGAGCTTTACATTGAAGGCAATTAGCAGTTGGAAATGGTGGTCAGTTTATATCTTTAGCTTGATTTTAGTTCTCATTGAACTTTTGCATCAGAAGGACTGATTCTGATGCCATTTTCATGCGGTGCAGCAATCACTCCTATAATTTCCCCCAATAAATTGTTATCTGGTGTCAGTTTGAACACTTCATTGATGGGGAGCTCTCTACCTTAGAAGTTGTCTGCTCCATTTGTAGTACATTGTTAGCATAGAATGTGCTGTTTTCTACTTTGCCAGTATCTACCCAGTAGCTGTGGTTCTCCTTTTGTACCTGCACGTAATGTGTATACATGTGGCGACTCTTCAAATACCTGAAATAGCTAAGCACTGACAGTTTCCTTCCATGCTTATCAGACGATCTGACTTCCAGACAGCCTTCCTTGATGCAGTTACCCTCTTCAGAAACCTTTGGTGTTTCATTGTTTCGTTGGGAGGCCTACACTTGGATGCCTCATTGTTAGTAGCTTAGGATACTTTATTAAGGACGCCCAAGAAGCCATTAGGAGTCGGCCTACCTCTCTCCATGCTTCCTTCCTCCCTCCTTTCCCCTTTTTCTGTTGTTGTTGTTGTTGTGTTTACCCCAGTAACGTCACATCTATGTTGTGCAGCATCACATAACTGATCAGAAGAAAATGACTAAACTAGAAGTCAGTCGCACAGTCTTTGCTGTGGATCTGAAGCTGTGATGGGCTTAGGTGTGTGATTCCCTTTTTGCTGGGCAGAAAGGTGGTCTAGATGTGTCCAAGTTGCCTTTTATTACAAAAAGGCATGGCAGTTGCAATGAATAGGTGATTAGGTGAGCGAAGTCTCCAACAGTGCGCCAGAGACAGGACAGTTTTCCACTTTTCTGAGTTACTACTTTGGTAAATAAAATTTCTAAATTTATTAAATTAACTGCAAAATAAGAGATACTGTGGCAGCTGTAAAGTGTATTTTTTCTTTAAGAAAAGTAGAATTTAAACTGATGAGAACGATGTCAATAATATAAAATTTTTATGAATGAGGTGCCATCATAAATACCAGTTATAAACTTGAGTCAGCATGCTTTTTAACACTTTAGAGCAAAGTGTTAAAACAAATCCACATTGCTAATAGCCCATGTTTAGTCTCTGTGAAAGAGACCTGTGTAGTGTATGAATTGTTATGGACTAATGGGTCACATGCTAAATGCAGATGTATTTAATTAGTAGCCCTTGATAAATAAAAAATAATTACTTTTCATCTACCAAAAGCTTGCTTAAAGTACTTCCAATATAGTAACCCATCTTAAAAATGTTTTTGTACAGTGGCAATTGGGATCAAAATCTTGCTTTTCCCGAGGGTTGCATATTTTGTAGTACATAAACATGTCATTCTAGCATGTGGTGAACTGCAAGGTTATCTTTCTAAGTCAGCTGATTTCTTAAAACTTGATTTTAAGATGTCAGTGTTTAGGAATGTATTTTTCTTATCAACCCAAAGGAGAATACATAAAAGTTCTTTTTTTTTTTTTTAAATAAAAGTACAAAAACATATTAACAAACAGACACCAATTAGCATAAAAAATAGTACAATCACAACTGATCTATAGACAAGGTGACATGGTCTCAACAGTGGTTATTGCTTTATCCATTGATATCTTCGAAGTGTAAATATATGAACCCATATACAGACATGCAAAATTGGTCAGACCATTAA